>JASPKZ010009207.1:0-161499 GCA_030220185.1 Diploptera punctata
ATCTTGGACACCAAGGTAGTATAGTGGCCCGTGGTCAGTGTTCCATCTTGGACACCAAGGTAGTAGGATCTGAAAATTCCGTATATGTTCCTTAGAGGACCTTTTATTCAGGCCTAAGTATATTTTAGAGACTTCGAATCTACAAACTGGGATCCCATGGCTTGAAGTCCCTTGCGGAGGACGTGCTCCTTAGATTTTCTCATCCTAAAAATGTCCATCGACCCCGTCCGGGTTTGATCCCGCGGTCCTCAGGACCAGAGGCAAGTAGCATAATAAATACTAGTCCACGCGATCAATGCTTATTTAATCTATTATAGGTGCTCCCATGTAACATGTGCTAGGTAGGCCTGATGTAATTTATTTTATCCATTTCGAGTGTTAGAAAGCAAAACACATTTTCTTACAAGTTTAAATGTACATAGTTACGACCCAGTCCACACATCAAGTTTGTTTACATTACTCGGAGGCCTATAACTGAAACTTTGCTCGAATTGATTCAGTCCTAGTTTATTCTCTTTTGGTCTTATAGGAGTATACATTTTATGTTTTTAGAACACGGAGCTGGAATATCCAACATGGAGGATCAGGTAATTTGTCATCGGTTTTGTCTTCTTCTAGCCTTTAGAGAATCAATACTGAGCTATAAGGCAGCAGCTGTTAGTTTTAGTTCTCTTCGGGTAAAAACGGCTGTAATAATGAAATAGAAAATATAAAATTGAATATCAATAATTATTTATTTTCATGTATACAATAAATATACAAATGTTTGTAGATTTAACCAAAATTATGCAGTGTTTTTTTATTCATTATTCCCTATGTCTTCAAAGATCAGTTTGATTTTAAAATTAATATTTTAATATTTTAACTAATCTTTGAGTTATTCGAGAAAACGAACAGAAAATCACATTGTGTGAGGTTTGTAAATATTAGTAGCAAACAAAAGTATTGTTCATATGTACTTTCAGTTATAACACTACGAATGCTCGTCAAGATTTGCTGGATATTATGTTTCTAACAACGTTCTGAAAATATATTTAAGAGTAGATCACAGTGATTTGTTCCATTTTGTACTTGACATACAGAAAATTTTACATTATTACAAAACGCAAAGGTTTTAACTATGTTCTTATGCATATCTCTTATAAGAAATTATATTAAACTACAAATAATTGACTTATGAGCAAGAATTTGTAAATTAAAAAGAAATAAAAATATAAACTTTACCTATACAGGTGTTATTAACGGTTGCTGTTATCACTCTCGTGTACACATCCTCACACCAAATTAGAAAAATCTGCTTCCTCCATGACATCACTGATGTCGCGCCCCGACTGTCCCTGTTCCAGAGCAATTTAATGGATACATCATACCAAGGAATATATTCTAAATGTTACATTTAATTATGTTCACAATAATTACTTTAAAGAGAGAACACTGTAACTAATAAATGTAGTTATATTATTTTTAGTCTGGACAACTTACCTCAATTTAATGTTGATTTGTTCTTGGACATGTTTCAAAACAATTATGTTTTATCGTCATGCTTCCCAGAAAGCATTCCCAGAAAGCTGACGATAAAACAGAATTGTTTTTGAAACATGTCCAAGAACAAATCAACATTAATATTGAGGTAAGATGTCCAGATTAAAAATAATATAATTAAAATAACCTCAAAATAGAACTTCCTAAATTAAATATTAATAAATGTAGACTTTACATAATATATGTATGAAATATATATAGCCAGTATTCTGGTAACAAGTTATTTGTATAGGCCAGATAATGTCAGATTTTCGCGGACGTTTTGGGCGTACTTACTTACTCTTACTCACTGGCACTATCGAATCCGTAGGTTCATGACCGCACGGACATAAGCTCTCCATACATCCCTATCCTGAGCTAATGCTTTCCAATCATTCCCTGTATAATCTACTTCCCTAAAATCATACTTAATGTTATTTTCCCACCTCATTCTTGGTCTACCAACTGGACGTTTTCCCTCTGGCTTTCCTACAAGAAGCTTCCATGCAAGTCTTTCATTCCCCATACGTGCAACATGTTCTGCCCGTCGCAGTCTACGAGACTTAAGTGTTCTTATTATATCTGGCTTCCTATAAATACCATGTAGTTCATTGTTATGTAGTCTTCTCCATTCGCCTGTTTGTTCATCTCTCTTTGGTCCAGAAATGTTCCTAAGTACTTTATTCACAAAATACTTGTAATCTCCTTTCCTCCCTTAAAGTAAGACTCCATGTTTCGCACCCATATAATGTAACTGGTAGAATAATAGTTATTTATTTTTTCAGTTTAACGTTTTTTGAAAGGAGTTGGGGCATCAAGAGTCTCTGCAATGCATAATAGCATGCATTTCCAGAATTGAGCCTATGTTTAATTTGTTTGTGCATCTCATTCCTATTTGTGATTATTGTTCCTAAGTATTTGAATTCAGCCACTTCGTCAAACGTTCCCTCATTTCTCATTAGCTGTCCATTTCCATTATATAATGTATTTCTATGTGTGACCATATATTTAGTTTTATTGATATTTACTTCCAGTCCTAATTCCTTAGCGTTACTCAATAGTGTGTGCGTGTTTTCCTTTAGTATCTCCTCGCTGTCGGCCAATAGTACTACATCATCAGCATAAACTAACAGCTTATTAATACCATTGAGTTGTAAGCCTTCCTCATTCTCTGAAGATTTAATGGCATGCTCTAGTACAAAATTAAGTAGTAGATGAGATAGTGCATCTCCTTGCTTCAACCCATTCTGGATTTCGAAAGTATCCGAAAAATGTTTGCCTACACGCACCCTACTCTTTGTGCCATTTAGACACATTCATATAAGTCTAACTTTTTAGGAATTTCGAACTTCATCAGGATACTATATAACTTCTCCCCTCTTAATTGAATCATATGCTTTTTTGAAGTCTACGTATAATTGATGCACAGTACCATTATCTTCCATTTCTATTCTAAAATCTGTCTTATACTAAAAATCTGATCTGTTGTAGACCTGTTTCTTCTATATCCACATTGATCTCCTAGAATGTCATCAATGTAGGGAGTAAGTCTGCTGACTAATATATTTGTTAGAATTTTGTACGAAGTTGAAAGTAATGAGATGCCCCTGTAGTTGTTGCAATCAGTTTTATCTCCTTTCTTATAAATTGGTACGATAATTGATTCTTTCCATTCGTCTGGAAGAGCTTCTTTTTCCAAAATCATACTAAGCAACCAGCGTATATTGTCCTTCAGTTTTTCTCCCCCTGATTTTATCAGTTCTGCTGGGATCTCATCTGAACCTGATGCTTTATACATCTTCAATTTTTCAATAGCCATTTCAACCTCTAATGCACTTGGTTCTGCGACTACCATTTGTGCTGTCTGTAAATTATCCTCCTCAATGTCTTGTTCTGTATGTACATTTAATAGCTGATTAAAGTAACTTTTCCATCTATTTAATATACTCCTGGAATCTGCAATCATATCCCATTTTTATTCCGAATTATGTTTGTTCTAGCCTGAAATCCTTTCTTCTCTATACTAATTCCCTGATATAGTTATCTAAATATTCCCTCTTTTTACTCTTGAGTAACGTGGTGGTTTGCTATCTACTACTACTCAATTGCTCTATATTTACCTCATTTGGCTCGTGTAACCATTTAATTTTTGCTAGCTTTCTTTTCTTTACAATGTCGGCACATTCCTCATCAAACCATTTCTTGTTTTGCGTCTTTTTTAAACAACCAATGCTTTCTGATACTGACAATTTAATAGTATCCTTTCGGTCGTAGCATCTTTAATATTATATTTTGTCGTTTTAAAATATTCATATTTAAACCTGAAGTGTCCTCTTCAAACTGATTTTTTAAAAAAATTGTTTTTGGAATAAACTATTTTAACAACGGGAGAAAATAATATATAAGTTGTACACACTGTTTATAATGTCAGATAGCCACAGCTATTTTAATAGCAAATATCTAATGTAGAATTTCCTTCGGGTTATTTTCATTATCATCTTAATCTACAGCAACTTTTAACTCAGATAATGCATCAAAATCCACAGCTCAAACAAATTATATATTAACCCATTGGAGACACGTTTAAAGTGCCTAGCATGTTCACTGGGAACCCATTTAAATCTCCTCACCACCGCTACTCCGGCTGCGCTGGACTTTAAATACACATAGTGTGTTCTATCACTTATGTTTTCAGATATTTTGTTTACCCCTGAATTTCTTTTAGTATATTGTACTTTTACGAATAGCAAAGGAATGTGGCCTACCTGCTACCCTCTTTTGTGCATTGTAAACCGTTATGTTTTGTTATTTTCAAGGCTGTGAAAGTTGACAAACAATTCAAAAACACAATTCAAAAACCATCTTTTTGTAAAAGTTCTCGGACATTGCCTTGAAAGTAAACACAAATCATATGTTCAAACAAGACCGAAAAAAATAACAAACGCAATATAATACTCTACATAATAAAAATAAATATATGAAATAAAATAAGCATAGACCTATACATTATAAAATCAGGAAAAGTTCTTCGTATATTCTTTAATTATCATAGTTTATATATCGACCTGTAAATTATAAAATACTATAGATAAAAACTGGACGAAACTCAAATAATATTTCTGCCATCTGTAGCACGCACGGTTACGTTGTCACTGTATATTATTTCATCGTCCGAATCTTCGTTCAATGATAATTCACTACAATCACTGTCACATAACATTTCATCCACTACTTCACTTAGTTTCTCAAAAGCAATACGTTCTCTCCTATTTACGCACATATTGCAAGAAAAAAAATTAAATTTAAAACTATGAATTTTAACAAATAAGCACTGAATTTATATTCACTTATATTTTACCGTAATAAATGCCTACAACTATAGTCTACTATTCTATAAATAATAACTAAAATAAACTATACAATACACTAGGCCTATACATATTTACTTTACATAAACAAACAACACATTTTACTGATGGTGAACCGAAAATGTAAACCACTAAAGAAAACTAACGTCTTACAGTGGGGGTTATAACACAACAACGAGTCTAGCTCGTTGTGGGGGCTGTTTGGACTTTCTACCTGCTCACGAGGGAGACTCGTTAAAAGTCTCCAATGGGTTAAATAGAACGGGTTTACTCTAAAGATTTATTGAAATTGTCAGATATTCATACGTGGAATTGCTCACATGTCGCCGACGTGGCTACTTTGGCATATGGTTCCGCTAATGCAGCCGCCCAATTCATAGTGATCCGAAATGTCAAAGAACCGGTAAAATAAATCTGTTACTTTTTGTTAAAGGGGAGTAATGTGAACAAATCTCTAGAAAAGTGATGATTAAAAAATCCGCCAAAGAATTCAACTAATTTTATGGCCGTTAAATTAAACATTATAAAAACTGAACTTTTATTAAACATTTTGGTCAAATTATTAACAATTTTTCTAATAATTATATTCATGCTACTCACTTCGTATACTTGTGTTAAACAGACTTACGCATTAATACTATTGAACAGAGTCCAAAGGACCGAGATTCCGAGAATCCGACAGCCTGAAAACCCGTGAGCCCTAGAATCAGACATCCGCCAGAATACCGCCCCCGCCTTCTTCCGCCCGATTTCATCCGCCCGACTTATTCCGCCCTACTTCTTCCGCCCGGCATCTTCTGCCCGACATCCGCCCGACATCCGCACGACTTCCGCCCGACGTAGGGGATTACAAACATTCCCAAAATGCACCCAAGACCATTTTTTAAAAGAGTGCAAATCATCTAAAGAAGAGTACAGATGCATAAATTGCCTAAATTATAAGAAACATAACAAAGATGACACAATTAACGTTAACCACTCAGCACTAGATGCGAACTGCCCGTGCTACATAACAGCTGTACCAACAGAACACAGATTACTAATATGGATCTACACACATTAAAATGCATACAAGTCAATCTACAACATTCTAGAATAGCGATCAGCAATCTCGTGCAGCTGATCGAGGAACAGAAATCCGACATAGCTTTTATCCAAGAGCCCTATACAATCAACAATAATCTTGCAGGAATACCTTCATCGTTCAAGTCCTTCACGGGCGGTACCAGAAGAAAAAGGGCAGCTGTAATTAATTAACAATAAGGATATTGATGTTATAACAATTAACCAATTTTCGGATGGAGATTGTGTCTTAATCGAGGTGAATCATCAAGGCGTAAAATTCTATGCCGCTAGCATGTACTTTGACATGGAGAAAGACATAGAAGAAGACATAAGAAAGGTGGAAAATATTCTAGACCATATTAAAGGCAACTGAATAATAATTCTGGTGGATACAAACGCCCGAAGTAAATTATGGCTCGATGCTATTAACAATCAAAGAGGAATTACTTTACAAGACTACCTCACAGTAAAATCATTACATATTGTGAATGAAGACACAGGAGTTCCGACATTCGAGACTGCTCGAGGACGAAGTTGGATTGACCTAACAAGACCTGCGCTTTGTGACTTACGTCACAACTCTCATCGAATGCTCATAAAAAAGCGAGAAACTGAGTACGATGCTGGAGTTGCACATGCAATATGTTGTGCAATGGTGTTCTAACACAGGCTGACATATTCTCTAACATCTTCATTTCAGGAGGGCGCAAAATTCTTCCTGCAACTTTAAAACAATTCTGAACAAATTCCACATCAATGAAATATGAAACTACGGCATGAGATAATCTCTCTTCATAAACAGTTGTCTTTAACCGTTTTATTATTCGAACGGTTCCTCTCCTACATCTCTGAAATCATTTTTAAGTTTCCGTTCATCAAACACCTAACAACACTGATTGAACACGAATTGACAATGTATCAAACAAACCAATAAAGACAAAATAATTCAACCATTAACGCGCATTTTCAAGCGTTGTTTCTCTTGTAATACCTTTCCTAAACAATTTAAGATTGCTATTATTTAACGAATCTTTAAAAATGGAAATTAAAAATTAATGACTAACTGTAGACCTATTCCATTACTTTTCATGATTTTCAAAAATATTAGAAAAATGTTCATAAACAAGAATAGTAAACTTCCTGGATCAATTTTATGTTATAAGCGAGAACCAATTTAGATTCAGAAAAAAAATAGAGCGTAGATGCAATTTATACAGTTTATAATAATATTACTAGTTATCTTGATAATGGTCAGATATGTGTAGGTATATTTTAAAATATGAGTATAGCTATTGATAAAGTTAACCATATAAATTTATTAAATAAATTGCGCAATATCGGGATTACTGGTAGTCTACTAAACCAAATAAATTCATATTTAGAGCTGATAAGAAAACGAATTACCAAAATTGATAGATGCTGTAGTCACTCGGAAAGAAATTATATTGGAGTACCTCAAGGGCTCCGATTTTGTGCCCGGTATTATTACTAATATACATAAAACGATTTACTAAATTCTGATCTCCACATGTGTACTGGAACTTGTTATAGGTATTTGGACGATCCTGTAATTTATAATGACAGGAAACACTGGGTAAATGTTTAATTATAAATACAAATTTTTGCATAACCTTGTTTAAATGCTTTGGGAGGGTTTCGGGAAGAAAAACTCACAAGTAATAAACTCGACAAAAACTAAAATGATTTCCTTTTCACCTACCTCTAAAAATAATAATATAAAAAAAACATAAATTTTCTCTTCATGACGATAAAAATATATGGAACACAAAGGTGTCACTGTGCAAAACTAAACTAGGAGAAACAACAGAACGGTCAAATAAGTCTAGGCGCGTTATCTTTGAGTCATCTTACATAGAAGGCAACCATATACCTGGGTTATCTGCAATAAACTGAGAAAAACAATATATGTACCGACAGCGGAGTGTGAGGTGGTGATAATTAGATATGATTATCCTTCTTTAGTCAGGTACCAATGAGTCCGGACGATGGGACTAGAGCCATTCAAATATCTGCTGGGCATGCGGAAGAATTACGAAGCTCTGTTTGTGAACGGGGACACGTGACGGTCATATAAGGCAGTGTATACTGTCAGCGTCCCACGTCCCATTCCCCTCTGCACTCAAAGATAACAGTGTCACGTGTTCTATTCCTGTATAAACACGACTGCAGTGCCCTCCGTCAATAACTGCGCTTACTCCTTAAACGGGTAATAATGTGTTTTCACACTATGCGTAGCTAACTTCTCAAGAGTTCCGTTAGTTGGATTTCAAGACTCAATACTTGACAATACTGTCACAGTCACATTACGTTCTCAAAATAGCCACCTCCCATCATATTGTAGAGCGTACATCGGCGGTGTAGTGATTGGTGCACACGTTCAAATCTGCCAGGCGTCGTTTGAATTGTTTCTGTAGCAGTGTGGATTCGGGGTATAAGATTCATACGTGATTCTACTGGAGTCTGATAAAAAGACTGTTTCATGTCGCCCCACAAAAAAGTGTCGAGCGATTTAAGATCAAGTGATCTCGGAGGCCATGGGACTGATTCCGCTCGACCTATGCACGTTGTATTCAAATGTTTCCTCATATTGGCATCCATATGAGCTGGGAGTCAGTCATGCTGTAGCCACATGTTTACGAAGGAATTGTCCCATCTCTACTGATAATACAATCACGAGCTGCAAATTGATACAATCAGCTGCATAATGTTCCATGTAAACACACACAAGCCACACATCACTTACTCCCTGTGTTTACTGTAGAGGGCGTGCATAAGTGCTGCAGTTTTCACAGTCATGTGTGGAGAAAAGTCAAACACTTGCTTATAAGAACGAAGGATTGCCATCTAGAGAGAAAGCACGGAAGATCGACAGATTCCCAGGGTGATGAAACATAGACCGTAATATGGTAACTTGCACTAGTACAGGAGAGGACTGAGTGCAGGTGGTGCCTCCCTGCGGGGGATTAACGTTAACGTGCAACAGTCTACGTTATCTAGAATGGCGGTTCCAAACAAATTGTTGATATACAGAAAGAAAACAATAAAGCAGTCTCGACTCAAGACGTGAGGAGTAACACATAGAAACAACTATTGTGCAGTGATAAGAAGACATTCAGTTTAGAGGACCTGATGGGGCAAATTGTATTGGCATGATTTGCGGAAAGAAGTGCACATGCTCTCAAAACGTTTTAGTAAACTTTTCCACATAGAGTGGCCTTAGTTCCATCTAATTGCACGTTGTATACAAATGAATACTCAAGGTTTCTTCTATATGTAGTTTTTTCTTTATTTCAGTGTAACCTAAGAACATCGGGTCCTACGGTTGTTTTTCTCCAGTACTAAAAATCCACTTAAGAGACACAACAGACGCTCGGTTAGAACCAGCTACAGAATGACAGATGTCCCACATCCTCGTACAAATCTCCTGCTGCTGCGCTCCAGGAATGAGCTAGAACATCGTTTCCAAACCTGTGGTTCCCGAACCTCCAGACGGTTCGCAAAGTATTTCAAGGAGTTCGCCAAAACTTTTCCGTAATACCGGCTTTTGAGTTTAGGCCTATTTTCCTTCCATCTGCGGCATTGCAATAACAATAATAATAAGTTTATTATTACTCTTATCCTTATTATTATTATTATTATTATTATTATTATTATTATTATTATTATTATTATTATTATTGTCCACCGCTGTGGTCTCGAGGTAGCGTGCTGCCTTGTCACGCAACGGGCCCGGGTTCGATCTCCGGTCGGGGCAGTTTTTCTGGGTGAGGTATTTATCGGGGTTTTTCCTCACCTGTAAGACAAATGTCAGGAAAACTTTAAGGCCCAAATGGTCCCCGAAATCATATGACTATCATCATCATCCTCATCATCATCATCATCCTTATCATCACCATCATCCTTCACCGGTGTGGAAAGCAACGGGAAGCTACCACACCTATAATTCCCTAGTAAAGCTGCAAGCATAGCATGGAAATGCTATGATTGCAGTGAAGAACCTGCCTTCGGGCAGAATTACTATGGTTGTATTGTTATTATTATTATTATTATTATTATTATTATTATTATTATTATTTTAAAATAAAATTAACCCTATAACGTCCCTTGTTACATATGTGTAACATCGGGAAGTTATCACATCATTTCAACAATAAATTAATATTTACCGCGAATCCCTGAGTAGGTTTTAACCGTTAAGGGTTAAGTTAATTTAGGGTTATTAAACATTTTGCTTGGAATTAAGTTTTATGCACGTCTACTGTATGTATATTTAAAAGTCAGTGGTTCACCCAACTCAGATCGTTGTGGAAGGGGTTCGCGAGTCGAAAAGTGTTGGGAACCGCTCACCTAGTAAAGTAAGTAAAGTGATCCCACAACAGACCCGGTGGTCCTTGGGGTAGTAGGAGGTTAAGGCTCCCACTTCTTCTAGACAATCGGCACTTTATGTCAGCCGGGTTGTCAGCCCTGCGTGACGGCCACCTTTACCCCAGAACAAGCGTCTGGTACTCATTTCCGTTAGAGGCTGAGTCGCCCCCGGGACCATAGTGCCGCCAGAGGGTTTGGGTCAGTTTAAAAATCCTGACCCCAACGGGACTTGAACCCTCGACCCTCCGGCTTGTAGCTCAGTGCCTTAACCACTATGCTACGGCGTGCCCCACCCGCTCGCCTAGACGAACAATATTTTGTTACAAAATAAAGCACGACTAGGTGTCGAAAAATATGACAACTTAAAGTCAGTTAGGTTGTTGGTCCACGTGATACAGCTGGAGTCAATACATCATCATGGCTCTCCGTTTAATTGCTTTTACAAGCACAGTACAACATGAAACCATCCACTGTACCTTTGTACACTGTGGCGTTAAAACGTCTTGACAATATTAACAAAAAGAGGTAATTTTAGCATCAGAAACGCAGTTTGTTTTACCTAGGTTTAAAATATTGGGACACTCTATAGTTATTCATATCCAGATGCCTAATGTTCTCGTTAAAAACAATTACAAGGGAACTGTCAACCGTGGCATATCCAGCGTTGTGATGTACCAAGGCCGTGTCAAAATAGTATCTAACGTTTTCAGCTGCAAGGCACACAAATCGAAAGCAGAATCCTGCATGTCAACTCTGTACGAGGCAGGTGGTCTGCCTGCACGATTAAGAGCAGAGTGAAGTGAGGCGGGACGGGCGCAGAAACCAGGTAGTGAAGGTTATTCAACTTACCAATTCCCCATACTTTAAATGGCAATTTCGACGCTGGATTTTAGTGCCTTGCAGTTAAAAACAACATAATTTTTGGACGCGGCCTTTGTACATCACAACACTTTTTTGGAAGAAATTTCAAGGTAGGTCTCGTCATGTAATGGTTGACAGTTCCCTTGTAAGTTATAGATTTCAACTTTTTTTTCGGTTCACAATTTACGATCTTTTATCATTTCTACATATGGTCTATATCCACCGCTGTGGTCTCGAGGTAGCGTGCTGCGTTGTGACGCAGCGGGCCCGGGTTCGATTCCCGGTCGGGACAGGCTGCTGGTGTTTTTTCTCACCA
This sequence comes from Diploptera punctata, assembly GCA_030220185.1. NCBI lineage: Eukaryota > Metazoa > Arthropoda > Insecta > Blattodea > Blaberidae > Diploptera > Diploptera punctata. The sequence continues at coordinate 11,518 of JASPKZ010009207.1, forward strand.
GTAAGACAAATGTCAAGAAGCTTAGGGCCCAACTGTCCCCGAAAATCATCCGGCCATCATCATCACCCTTATCGTTATCACCACCATCCTTCACCTGTGTGGAAACCAACGGGAAGCTACAACACCTATAATTACCTAGTAAAGCTGCAAAGCATAGCATGAAAATGCTATGATTACTGTGAAAGAGCTGCCCTTGGGCAGAATTATTATGGGTGAATATGACCAATCTATCAATCAGTTAATCATAAAAACTGTGGGAAGTCCCTGAATACGGCCTCAAGCTGGCGGCTATATTTACATTTAGGGCGATTAAATACAGTAGAGGCTCCTTACTCGCAGTTCCGTTAATCGCGGGTAAAAAAAATGGCGACACAGTTCCTGTATTCGCGGATCCAGTCGGTATATTAGAAATTATTAACGCATCGGCAATATTTTTACTGCAGGCACGTGCCAAGGCAGCTTCTACAAAGAGCGATTCAAACCAAATGGACTAATAAAAATCAAAGTAAAACAAACCTTATTGTTACTAAGCCTGAAGTTCGTTGTTAAAAGCCTCCGCCGCAGTATTAATCGTGCTGCTATGCACGTTGAGAAATGCCGCTCTCACCACGATAGTTGTTTCATTGTTTCAACTTGCCTTTCGTTGCAATAATTTTGATTAAATAACACGTGTCTCTTCTGCTTTGTTCCCATTTTTTAATGTCGTGTAAATGGAAAGAAAAATTAGTTCCGAAGCGGAAAAAAAGTAGGTTTGTCGCTTAAACTAAAAACAGAAATGTTTGACCGTTTACACGTTGGCGAGTCGTTCTCATCCATATCAATGGTAGTAAATCAACTTCACAATTCATCAAGAAATGCGAAGACAAATAAGGAATTCAATCGCTGATTTCTCAGCCGAATATCAATTTGAATTCAAAGGCCTTTTAAAAGAGACAAAACAGGAAAAAAAAAATACTAAGTCCTTTAAGCCCTTGCCTAAGCCTGACAATAAGAACTAATGTAAGTTGTTCAAAATCCCTCAGTAAATTGATTTTATTTTGATAATTTCTATTTTATTTTGGAACCTAGGAACGTGTCCCCTATATATCCATATACATTACCATTCTATATTCACGGTTTCTGACGGACACGTCCCCGCGAATAAGCAGCTTTTAGTGTATACAGTGTACGTTATATATTAATAAATGTTTCTTGTGTGTATGTTCTTCCTTGGAAAGAATGTACTCTTTATGGATAATATTTATTGTGGTGGGAAAATTTGTCAATACCCATCCGTTATCATTACAGAATTAACATAAATCAAAGAAACGAAATAAAAATGACTATAAGTAGCTAAACAGAAGGCGACTATTTGCCCGAAAATCTATTAATAACTTTTTTCACAAAATTATAGCCAGTTACGTTTTCAAAAATACCAGATCTAGCTACAAAATGGTATAATTGGCAATCCTCAATGGAGCTCACGAATAGAAAAAAAGAAAAGAGAGCTTTCTCGAAGGCACGTAAGTGCACAGTTCACGGTAAATAGATACATTTTCCTTGGAAATAGTTGTTTTAACAGGATGTTAAATGAGCAGGAGAACGTAGTTGCAAATTCAGGAAACTACCCATTATACTATAGGAACACGCAAGAAGGTTCTTTTATTCCGAAGTGGGATCCTCTCCGTTATCCGAGATGTTAAGTTTGTAAAGGATAAACGACACGTAAATGTACATGGTCCCACTGAAGATGAAGTCTATGAGAAATTAGAATTCGATAGGCATTCGTGACATAATAAGAACATTTTTTAGGGGATCTTAATGAAATATTGGAACCGGATGATAAATTCAGACCAACAATAGACAAATTTAGTCTTGATCAAGATAGTAACCACTTACTGTTCAGAACACAGATTCCCACAAAAGAATATTCATAAATACACCTTGACGTCTCCAGATGGTAAATTGCAAAACCAGATAGACCTTTTTTTCCCAACCTGTTGTTTGCGAACCCCCGGGGATTCGCAAAATATTTCAAGGGGTTCACCAAAACTTTTCCGTAATGGCGGGTTTCGAGGTTAGTGTATTACTGTTTCCATATTTCTGCAGCATTGTAATAATAATAATAATAATAATAATAATAATAATAATAATAATAATAATAATAATAATAATAATAATATTTATTTATTATTATTCATTATCTTCCTGGTAGGCCGTCGGCCAGTTCCGCTCTCAGAATTCATCTTCCCTCATTATTATTATTTTTATTATTATTATTATTATTATTATTATTATTATTATTATTATTATTATTATTATTATTATTATTATTATAATGAAGAGGAAATAAGAAATAGAAATAATAAAGGTAATTTGCAATTGCTTCCCTCGATGGAATATTATGGGATAAAAATATAGGTAATAAAAATAAAATGAATATATATCATACAATTTTTAAAAGCATCATTACTTATGGAGCAGAAATTTCTCCATTAACAACAAAAACAAATAAGTATCTTTTGGAAACGGAAATGGATTTTATACGAAGGGCAGCAAGAATTTCAAGAAGAGAAAACATTAGGAACTCAGTTATAAGGGAGAAAATAAAGATTGAAGACTCTATTTTAGATTATATTAAAACTCAGCAGTTAAGATGGTAAGGACATGTCCAGCGAATGGAAGAGGATGGACTACCAAAATCTGTTATGGAATGGAAACCTGAGAGACGACGCGGCAGACGAAGACCTAAAACCTCCTGGAGTCAGGGAATATATATATATATATATATACATGAAGGAGAAACATCTGCAACCATGAGATTGGATGGACCGACAAAATTGGCTATTAGGAATCGGACGATATCAAAGACATTAATCAACCGATGATCTATCGATCTATTACAAGATGGCCCGGCGAACTTCGTATCGCCTCTAACTATTTTTACGTTAATTTTTCCGTATGGTTTTGATTGAGATGAATTTATGTTGTCTTCATTCTCAGTATAATCCATAAGTGTATCATTATTGATGGAATATTTTGAGGAGGCTTGCTGATTTCATTATACTTTCGTTTTTTTCTACGAAGTTGTTGGCAGTTTGGATTCTCATCATCATCAAGAAGTCTCTGTATAGTAATATCATCTTGTGATATATTATAGTCATCTTGTTTTTCATTTAATTGAGGCATAGAGTAGAGATTGTTTCTGTAATATCAGGCATATTATTATAACTAACAGACTTACTTACAGTTCTGTTATTCCGTTCCTTAGGACCTTCATATATGTTTAAACTGACATTCTTCTTTAATGTAAGATTTATGTCACATAGGCCTATATCAATTTGCGGAAATTCACTTGATATTTTATCATTCATGGTCTGTAGAACTGATTCGCCATATTGTTCAATGTCCCTTCTCGGTCCAGTTAAATTTAAATTAAGTTGCTGTCTTTCAGCCATATTACTTAAAACTAATACTTACACACGAAATTAATATTATTATCAATATATTGAAAATAAAATAAACACTGAACGCACTTAAATTATGAAATAATCAATATTTGTAATTCAATTGAAATTCGCGGTTGCAACAAAAAGCACAGCCATGGATCTCTCTTTGTTAAATAATAAACCACTTACCTTACACCATCATCTGTTAGAATCGTATGGAACTCACAGATAATTATAACTCTTTGTTAAACAATAAACAAATAATTTGCATTAAAAATAATGCGATTATAAATTTAGTTATAAACAACCGTAGGTCTCAAGTTGGATCAATCAGCACACAGTGTGCAAAATTTCATTAAAATCAGTTCAGTAGTTTAGAATTCCATCGCGGACAAACAACGTGACACGTAATTTTTATATATTAAGATTATTATTATTATTATTATTATCATCATTATTTTAAAATTAAATTAACCCTATAATGCCCCTTGTTACATATGTGTAACATCGGGAATTTATCACATTATTTCCACAATAAATTAATATTTACCGCGAATGCCTGATTTACAGTTATGTAACAACGTTAGGAATGCATTTGATTTCGCTACAACTAGGTCTATACGTTGTGTAACTTTTAAGCCGTAACTAGAGTAACTTTAGGTTTTAACTGTTAAGGGTTAAGTTAATTTAAGGTTATTAAACCTTTTGCTTGAAATTAAATTTTATGCAAGTCTATTGTATGTATATTTAAAAATCAGTGATTCACCCAACTCACATCTTTGTGGAATGGGCGCAGTGGTGGTTCCAGAGAGGGGGCCATGGCCCCACCCGAGAATCTTTTAAAGATAAATTATGATACCAATTAATTAACTATTATCGTGTACTTAAAAAACAAATAAACTTCGTCGCATTAATTAGCAAAAGCGTTGCTGACCGGCCACGAGTAAACTCGTGATCGATGCGTTTTTTTTCTCTCGTTAGCGGTTACATGTGATAGACCTGAAAATTAAAATTGTCGGTCAACAATATGTTAATGTTGAACGAAAAATAAATGTAACTATCTTGGTACGTGCAGCGACTATTTTTCTGTCCTCATCGTTTGTTTATGCGATCAGCATAAAAATACGTTGGTAACATTGGTTTTGTATTACATGATGTCGTGAATTTTTATCTTGTTTAGTGTTTGTATTTTCACTGCAGTACAAGAACGAAACATAATGGTAAGCACCAAGTCATTAACTAGTGTAAATAAGGTTAATGTGCACATTTCAAACCTAAAAGTTACTGTTTTTATTTCCTCCGATTCCGATTGAGGGTCTTTCCACTTTTCAGCGGTTGCCCTTTTACCAGCCGGCTGCTGGCCCTTCACATCCACATGTGTCAATCACAGAGGTAGATGATCAACAGCCAGTGTAGGGGTGACATGTGGTTAGCATGTCGAGTTCCCCAGCCGTTATAGCTGGTTCCTCAACCTGGAGCCGCTACTTATTGTAGCTACCCAATTGCCTCACGATGCTGGGTGGGCACCGGTCCCATACTGGCCGAAATACCATGAGAAAATTTCTTCACCCATGGAGACTCGAACCAGCGCAAGTCCCGTAGCTCTGCGCCAAGGCTTCCTACCTTAACCGCTCGGCTACGGCGCGGGACGTTTTTATTTCCTTAGCACCTAAAATGTTGTTATTCACTCAAATTTTGCTCAGGCTCAGTCTGGTTTTAGAAAAAATGGAACTACACAGCTGCTCAAAATTAAAGGAAAAAATAGGTAGTTTTTAAATGGCTGTATCTTCGCGAAAAAAATAGATAAAAGCATCTTGAAGGTTGAAGACTCTAGTGTCTGAATCAGTAATGCAATTATTTTTTGTCAATTTTGATTTTTTTTCTCAGTATAAAGTGGAAAAAGCAGAGCGCCAAAAATTATGGACAAGTTTGACTTTATACATCGTTTCTTTATATGATACATCGCTTTCCAATTATTATAATATAGTTAAATTATAAAAAAAAAATTATTGATTTTTTACCTATTAAATCTAATTTTAATTAAATTTGTCACATCCTATTCCTGCGTTCTTAGAATCTTAATTGAAACAGCCTTTTTAGAGACTATTCGATTTTACTACGCCACAGGAGCGTATGAGAGCCTTGTGTTATTTTAGTATTACTTGCGTTTTCCAGATTAAAGATAGCTGATGGCATAGAATTGTGTTTGATATACAACAAATTTTTAGAAATAAACGCGAATTATTAAAATAAAAATAAATATCTAAACTCTTTGTTTTGTACTTAAGTGACAACCGCTCTTAATTGGTTTATATAAAATAAAGCTTTATTAATAGACAGTGGCGTAACGTTTCTCGGCCTCACCTTACACAAAAACGTTTCTCGGGCCCCAATTAACTGATATAAGAATGTTGTTGTCTTTAATAAAAAAAATCTTATGAACTGTTTTATAGACGGATAACGTAAACTGTTTACTAAAGAGACCTCTACACTCATAATGTAAATTTATCCATGTTAAATACAATTTAGAGTTATTCTTATGATATTTTATTGGCGTATCTCTATCTAACTAAACATTTCGTTGAAAGTTATTTTTTCTGCCCACACATTTAAAATTGCTTACACAGTACCAACTTAGGGTAGAGTAGGGTTTGAGGAGTTGTACGTTACGCAACTCTTAATATATGACTATATTCATTTATTTTTTTGTAAATAACCCCAGGTTGTCTTTCGACATTCCTGATGTCACTCCTGGCATGGAGTACTTATAATCCCTTTCTGAGGTTCGGGCGCCTGGAAGGCGGTGTTATGTTGCCCCGGCGATATGATGGATGATGATAGTGGTGCGTCAGGAGAGTCCCTAATCCTAAGCTTAATCTAAGATGAATATGAATGATGATGATTGCGATGGCCATATGATTTCGTGGACCGTTTGGGCCTTAAGTGTTGCTGACATTCGTCTTACAGGTGAGAAAAACCCCGATAAAAACCTCACCCAGAAAAACTGTCCCGACCGCGGATCGAACCCGGGCCCGCTGCGTGACAATGCAGCACGCTACCTCGAGGCCACAGCGGTGGACTCAATTATTAACATTCCGTTCATTATTTTAGGAATTTCGAAATGACCGAAAACGCTCGAACCCAAACCAAATAAGTTCATATTTAAAAAAAAGTACAGAAAAAAAAACAGAAGTGAAACACGAGAAACACCTATACAAAGATATAACACATCATCATTACGTTGTGATGATGAAATCATAATAGTAATACTTTTTTCAGTATCTTTCAGTGTAGTTGGACTTAACGATAATCTGAGTATGAACATTGGAGAGCCAACTAGCAATGAAAACCAAAAAACATATGTATCGGAATCGACTGGCAGTAACAGTATTTTCGCCAACGATATAAGGAATCTTGTAAATAAAAAGACCAATGAACATACAAAGTGTCAATTATTGGATCGACCTTGGGAACCACCAAAGTCATATTCCCACATCCACTTTACAAAAAAGGTGAGAAGGAGTTGAAATGTTATTTGGATTATCAGCACTTGGAACAAAGAAATTGGCTAGCTCTTTCCCACGCGAAACAGTGGTTGTTTTGTAAGTTCTGTGTGCTGTTTGCTGATGAAAAGTGTGACCATATAAAGGAATGAGAGCGCAAGACCTTGTCACCCAACCGTTGACATCATTCGCCAAGCTTTTATGGAAAAATGGACACTTATAATCACATGAATACACTTCTTACCACAAGATGTGTGTTCAAGCAAACTTCCTGCAAAACTACCATAACCACAAAAGGATGTTGAAAATCAGGTAAATACTCAACAACTGCAACAAATAAAAGAAAACAAAGAGAGACTTCCACCGAGATATGATGGCCGTCTTGACGAAGAGCCTGGGCCCCATAATGGGTAATTTTAGAGAATTGTTAAGATTTAGAGCGTCTGCAGGAGACGGAAATCTTAAGCGACGCTTGTCAACAGCCTCTTCAGAACCGCTTACATAGGCAATACAACACAAAACCAATTAATAACATGCTGTGATGAAATAATATATACAATACTTCATTAAATAAGGAATGCTAAGTATGATTCTGTTATATTAGACGAAACAACTGATTTTCTAACAGTTTTCTTTCAACTTGAGATATTTATATAAAAATGGGATTCGTGAAGATTTCGTCAAATTTATTGACGCTTATGAGAGGTTTACAAATGTCAATCCACATCAAGACCCAAATAGTGAACGACGCCTAACTGGAGAGGCTTTGGTAAAGAATGTTGTAAACGTACTGCAATAACTGTCCCTAGACTTAAACTGTTTTTGAACTGGTACTAATAGATGTACTGTAATGACTTCTGAAGCTGTCGGTGCAGTCACTGAAATACAGAAACATGCGAAGGAAGCATATGCTTAGTTTATTGTTTGGTCTTAAAACTTACAATATAAGAGTCGCGATATTATGTTTAATGACTATATACTGTTTAAAAACTGCTCAAAATAGTTTTACAACATGTTATTAGTACGCTAAAATTTACAACTTGATTTATTTGTTAATTTACTCAGACCCATGCACCCCCGAATATTTACACGAACCCATGGCCCCTCTCCGAAAACCTGTTCTGCAACCGTCCTTGGGAAGGGGTTCGCGAATCGAAAAAGGTTCGGAACCGCTGAGATTGAACATGGATGAGTAGATAAATGCTGGCACAATTTCATCATCGATATTAGATCAGTTATAGGGACAGATTGAAACTCGGATCATCTGAATTGGATAATGACACAAGTCTGCATTTTAAAACTTTTTCTCAGATGATTTATTTAAAATAGGTGTTCTTGGAACAATTGTTTCACTAATTCCAGAAATGATTTCCATTTTTGTCTATCACGTCATGTTTTTGTACAAAATAAGAATTTATATTTTGACATTTTAGCTACTACAAGCACAAATATATTCAAGATTCATTTCACACAATATAAATTTTTGATAAAAATACATGTTAAAAATACTGTAGAGAACTGTCCTAATAATTTTGTGGCTACGTTGTAACAAAACAGAAAGTAAATTGTGTTCCATTAATTTTGAAACCTTCTCTTCTTTGACTTCCTTGAAGTTCCTCCATTTTTAGTCTGCCACATCAACATCCTAAAGTAGTTTCATTCCACGTCCCTGACCCGTACCTCCCTCAACATCTCTTATTTTCCACAATTGCCTTGTAATTATAGTCTAGTTCTTTTTCTCTATGTCTATATCATGAGTAATGTGTTCCTGGTTCCAGAAGATTCTCACTTTTAAGCCGTGAGCTAAGTAGTTCTGCAGATTCCTTTGGCAAATTCAGATCACGAACTAGATCATTAAGGTCACTTTGAGAGAACCGTTGTGGAGTAAAGCCATCTTCAGGCTGATATATATCATTAGTATCGTCAGTGATTGCACCATGTTCACTTTGAACATCATATTCTGTCAGGTTGTCTAAAACAGCTGGAGGAAGAGGAACAGGCAGCTGTTTTTCATATGGAACTGGCTTAATGGCTGAAAGGATGCTTGGAAATACAATTTGGTTCTAATTTTTTTTAATTACACCCCTGAACATTAAGCAAACAGAGTAACAGTCTTTAGGCTCCCTCCACTCCATAGGAATCGCAAACGGCAGCACGATTTCTTCCATTTTGTCCACAATCTTAACCTCTCAACGCAATAGCGGCAAACTTTGTTCGGTGCCCACACCTTATCCTGGTCATCAAGGTTCACTTTAAAATAAGGATAGTAAGCTTTTTTTTTCAGAAAGCCTGTAATATCCGTTCTTTGCTTAAGCATTGTATAATTTCCACAAATATAGAATAAAACGTTAGGATTGTTCACACACTTGCGTGTAGGGAGTAGACATTGTCATACTTACAGTCACACTACAGAGATAAAATGAGAACAGCATTGATAATGCAAGTGGCTTCCAAAGTCACCCAACAACAACTTCAGCAGCAGTTGTGCCAAACTAAAGGCTTACAGGCTTGAATTGACTAATTTCCCTCCAACAATACTCATTACTAGAGCCTAGGAATTTTAGGTGCTGCACTTTTTTTTTTGTTACTATAATGTTCAAATTATCTAGTATTGCAAAGAAAACATTATATGAATGTCCCTAACTGTGTTTTAGTTTCACCTTTTTGCACCTTTATTCAATGCTAGCACCTTTTTGCGCCTTTTCTTTAATGGAAGCACATTTTGCACCTTTTCAAACCTTTTTTGTCTCCTTTGGAACATTTTATTACCAAATTAATATATATATATATATATATTACATTTATTCAAATACGATTTCAAGGGTTGTTAACGATATGTGGTAACAGTCCACATCACATTACTTCCACTTCAGTGCAATCCCGTTAGGCTATTCCTTTTAAATTAATTTGCTCCTCAATGCACCACAGTTATGCGAAAGCTATTGTTCAAGTAAGGAAGGTTGTTGAGTGCGTGAATACATTTTTCAGTTCAAAATAATATTTGACTAGCCCGTCAGCGTGGAGCGACGTGACATGTACGCAGGTTGAATTCTTTACCAAATGCGGAACGACGTGACGTGTACGTTAGCTACACGCACTGCTTTAAACTGTTATTATGATCTTTGTGTTTACGTTAACTATTTACTGTTTATATACATTTTACGTAGAGACTTCAAAGTTTATATTAGTGCATATATTAATCGATGACGGCTCTGAGTTACAAGTTAAAATAATTTTATATTTACATTTATTCTTGCGGACTCTGACATTTTTCTTATATTTATAACTTGATAAAGGATTTCTTAGAAAAATAAATTCGCCTTTTTTTGTAGATTAGCTTGTCTATCAAATTGAATCTATTTTGAAATCTCTTCATTTTTAATAATAATATCGCAAAATTCAGTATATATTAAGGCCCAACAAAGTTATTTCCGATTTACGATATAGAAAAGACGACAACAGTACATTTCGTATATATACATATATATATATATATATATATATATTTCAATTGACGATATCCTTACATTATGGAAACATAGTTAGTCTACTATTCACTCAGTATCTAAAAGGTAAAGTGGTCCACTATAGACCTTAGGAACTCCTTGGGATATTAGAAGGTTAAGGCTCCCACTTTTTCTAGACTATCGGTACTTGATGTAAGCCGGGTACTTATATCTGTCTGACGGCCCATAACACGCATCTGGTACTCATTTCAGTCAGAGGCTGAGTCAACCCCGGAGTCACAGTGCCTCCTGAAGTTTTGGTTCAGTTTAAAAATTCTGGTCCATCGGGACTCGAACCCTCGATCTTCCGGCATGTAGCATGTTGAACTTTCATGTACACGCCTCCGGTGAAGCTATTATAGTCATTTATTATCAACTGGTTTCGCCATGGAAACCAGAAGAAAGACATTGAAATTTAGGGTTGATGAAGGTCTTTTAGCACAACAGGTCTCATGTGTAGAAAGACAATTTTTTGAAGGCCCACGACCTAAAATAATGTTTCCAAAGTGTTAGAAAGAAGCATTTGGAGAAGGCTGCCCCCCCCTACAAGAAAGAAGGTCAATGCATATTAATAGAAGAAATGTATTTGTAATAAACATGAACAAAGTAAACACATGGGGGAAAAACACTTATTTGTGCCCGAGTGTCAAACAGCTGGTTTACGCTTCGAAGATTTATCACACCAATTTTTGAAGTTCATTCTGTTTTTTTTTCAGACCCTTCTCTTTGTGTAAATATTTCGTTGTGTTGTTAGGTAGAGACGGTTCTCTGAATTCTTCAAAGAATCCCTAGTGCAATTCACTGTGCACTTATGTAAATAATTTACAAAGAGGACCTACTTCAACTGTGGCACAACAATCATAAATAAGTCTGCAAAAAATGCAGAGATATTACGTTAGACCCGTAACAAATTTAATTAACTAAATATTATATTAAGGGTTCACCATAAACGAATTGCAAAAACATTTAAATTACTCAAGATATTTCCATTTAAGTTCGCTATTGGAATACTGGCACTGAACGGCTGCGTTTAAATACCCGTGATTCTCCTCCCACATTGCCGTATTCCCGGCCATTACACTCCACCCGCTCTGAAGGGCTAGTGCGGTCTGCTATTTTCCTGAGTTACCTGTATACAGTATGCCGAAACCGAAAGTTAACTCCTATAAACTACGTGATATTGTTAAAAAGTTTAGTGCAGATGGAATTCAGAGTGACGGATCTGTTATCAGTTGCATTCTTTGTGATATTTCAATAACAATTGATGAAAAACATCAATGCATTCGTGTTACGCAGCATATAAGTAATGTACGTAGTTACAAAGACTCTTTAATATAAGACAACATGCGTGAATTTTGTGGCGTTAATTACTTGTTGTAATTGGTTTTGGTAATCTTTAGTGACTATTTACATGGGAAATTTGCAACTTTTATTAAAAAAATTACACCTTTTTTGCACCTTTTTCTGCTAAATTAAAGCACCTTTTTTGCACCTTTTTCACCAAAATTTTGCACCTAAAATTCCTAGCTTTACTCATTACTGTCTAGCACATATGATTTGAGCAATAAATACATGAAAACAGATTGGGTCCATTCTGAAAAAACTGTACGTGATAGAAGAAAACTAAGAACAGTTCTGGAATCAGTATAAAAAAGTGAACTAATACAACATATTGGTTTTCAGTCGTCTGATATCATGCAGACTAGTGTAATCGAAAAGTTGTTAACGCTTTATTTTGAGAGAAACAACCACTAAACAATACTCTGGAAAATACGAATTAAAAAATGGGATGTGGTCGGTTTTATGCCTCTCACAATTCTACACTTACATTCTTATGCCACTTATGCACTAAACACTTGTAAACACGTTTTGTACTGTTTTAAATATTTTCCAATGATCTTCAAGCTTTCTTTTTTACAACTTTTTAATTTATATATTTACGTAAAACATGATCGTGGATAAATTACTTACTTCCTAATTTCCTATGTTGTTCCAACGTTGCCACCATCAACCACCCAAAAAACTCCAGATGTTACTAACATCAACAACCGAAAAACACTTTACTAGGATTGGAAGTTCGGAACTTGGTTGAAGAGAATTGCAAAAAACTTGTTTTTTAATGCAAAAATTTCTAATATAATCATATGGAAGTAATATGTACATAATTGAAAACCTTAAAACCATATATGTAGACTTTCAAATTATATTTTTAAAATATTAAAAAAAAATTGATAGTACGGAACTATATACACATACAAATTATATTTTAAAAAATGAACATATAAAACTGTATATAGGTTATGAAAGTATATGTTCAAAAATATTTTATAAAATCTAAAAAATTTAAGCTATATAAAGATATAATTATAAAAAAATTAAAAGATTAGAAAATACGAAACTGTATACGGGTTTGTAAATATTATTTAAAAAGAACTTACAAAATCAAAATTGTACGACTTTTAAAATTATGATCAAACACCTAGTAAATACTATCAGTGGGTTTAAAATTGTAGGAATTACAAAATAATTAAGAGGTTGTAGATGTCGATACGAATGAGCTGCATATTCACGATTTGTTCTAACAACATGGACGGTGCACGCTGTTTAATTTAATTTTGGAGCATCAGTACGATTAACACTGCTCGCTGAAGGTCTGTTATGGCTAATCTGTAAACTATTTCATAAACTTCGTGAATCCTGTGTCAGATTGTTACATTGAGTCTCGCTCGTGAGTTTAGGCATCGGATATCCTGGGGCGGGATAAGTCGCTGTAACACGTAACGTAAGACGTTTAAATTTGAGACTTTCCATGACACTAAGAACCTAAAATGCGATCATCAGACCCATTTCAGTAAATAATTGAAGACATTCAATAACTAACACATATATCATGCGACAAGAAGAAAATAAATTGTGAAAAACACATGAAGAGCGTTACGAAATATTAATAAATTAGAATCTTAAAGCAGGATTTTATATTGCCTAAATAATATAAGGTTAATAAATATTTTTGTTTTTTTAAGCTTCTTATAGGAAAACCCGAGGGAAAACGCCCAGTTCGTAGACCAAGAATGAGGTGGGAGAATAACATTAACTGAGTGCCTCAATACCATAGCTGCCTAACTCACAATTAAAAAAATGCTTTTCCCTGTAATTGCATTAGAAACAATAATCAATGTCAGAGTCATATCTTTCTATAACATTATGGATGAGTTAAAATTAATACAAAATGTTATAGGCCTATGTGCAATGATTATAGTGCAATTATTGGTAAAAGCATCATTCTTTAAACTTTGGGTTAGGCACCTCTGGCAATGAGGCACTCAACTATGATTTGAAGGAAGTAGATTATACAGGGAATGATTGGAAAACATTAGCTCTGGTTAAGGATGTATGGAGAGCTTATGTCCACGCGGTCATTTAACCTACGGGGTCGATAGTGCCAGTGAGTTAGTTTGTTAGCCAATGTTCTTTTTTTTTAAAATAAATATAACTTGAAATAAAAATATAATATTTCATTGTTAGTTATTGCCAAATAACATTTTCATAGTAATTAATAATAACAATAATAATAATAATAAAAATATTTTAGTATATAATTTTTCTAAGTTATCTTAACTCGTTGTTGCCAAAAATATATAAAATTAAACTATGCTACATGGTAGACCGCTCTGATATCTTATGAGTTCTTGGAAAGGATCCGCATTTCGATTTTTACAATCAAAGTGCCATAAATATTCCGCGATTTGCATGTCCATATCATCGCTTTTGATCCCCCCTAGTTAGCCTACGTTCTGCATTCGTCAATTTCGACAATATGCCCTGGACCTCCAATTTTGCCACGATAATTCCGGGTGCCCTCTCCTGCAAATGAATATTGGGTATAGCCTATTCCGCCTCGTTCCCGGAGCCAGAAGAACATTGCATCGAGGGCACTGCATTCTTGTTCTTAAAAGCCCGTCATCGAACAGAAATTGAATACATTCTCTACGATCAGCTAGATCTAGGAATAGGCCTAAATTAATCAGGCTGATGAATGTGGGCATTACGAAATTATTTTCGTTTTAAAACCAGCAACACAAAAGAACACACTTTACACTAGAAATGATGTTCATACACTGGAATGGACAGGGAAGAAAAATAATTTTCAGGTTTAAAATTCATACGAACAATACAGCAATAAAACATGTCGTGAACACTTGTGGATTATTTATTCAATTCTTGAAAACATGTTCTGGGAATTTTCTGTCAATGTAGGATATACAGGTTTCACTTACATGTACTGCCAACTGCTGGATCTTAGATTTATCTTTCCGGGGTGACGTCATTCGCTAGCGCATCAATGGCATTAGAATGTTAGACGGAAAATTGTGTTGGTCTTAAAGCAAACCTCAGCCCCAACCATGGATGTTTTTAATTTGAACTGGAGTAAGTGATCGACAAATAGTGGACCTTTTCCAATGTACACGTATTAATTAATAAATGTAACATAATTATTTCACTGCATACCGAATCATTAGCGCGATCACGGCCTCCATTGACGTCACAGTATTCTGTTTTAATAGTTGTAGATTTATTGGAATATCGGCGTCTTTCTTTGTTCTTCATTGACAAGGTATTGTATCAAATCTGTTCCTATCTTCCAGTTTCATTAATCTGTGCAAATAAATTATATGTACACATGCCACGTCCTTTAATATGCGTATATATTTTGTTATTTCGTTTACTTGCTAGTCGTATTTTTGTGCAAGAGCATGTATAAACAATTCGAGGGATGTGGTCGGTTTTATGTCTCTCACATTTCTACACTTACATTCTTATGCCACTGATGCACTAAACACTTGTAAACACGTTTTGTACTGTTTTAAACATTTTGCAATGATCTTCAAACTTTCTTCACAATATATTTTATATTTATATATTTACGTCAAACATGATCGTGGATACATTACTTCCTTGCTACTTTCCCATGTTGTTCCAACGTTGCCACCATTTGAAAATAATTTAA
This sequence comes from Diploptera punctata, assembly GCA_030220185.1. Classification (NCBI taxonomy): domain Eukaryota; kingdom Metazoa; phylum Arthropoda; class Insecta; order Blattodea; family Blaberidae; genus Diploptera; species Diploptera punctata. The sequence continues at coordinate 26,963 of JASPKZ010009207.1, forward strand.
AACTATATTTAGTGTTAGTGTACGTAAAATTAGTTTATAGTTCATTAAATAGTACACATGTAAATTGCTTTGTTACGTTAGGAAATGGGAAGTTGGTTTACATCATTTTTAAGCATTTGGAAAGAAATAATATGCATGTAAATTATTTTCTTTAGTCAGAAAATGGCAAGTTAGTTAACGTCCATTTTTTTTTTGCATTTGGAAATTTATTCCCAAAGTTGGTAACGCCGACTACCGGAGTCTATATTAACCATGGCTTTCATCACAAGGTCTGCGAAAATAAAAAATTCCACCAGCCACAACTGAAGACCGCAGATGTGCACTGTGCGGTGATAAGTGTAAACTTTATCATATCACAGAGTGTAAAAACAGAACAAAATCAATTAATGAATACAGCAAAGAGTGAATACAAGTGATCAGTGGAAAAGAACGTAAAACTTTCGAAACTAATGCTCTTCTGAGTGCTCCTTTATATTATTATTATATTAACCATTACAGCAACTCGCGCATGCGCGCTGCGATTCTGTGGAACTTGGAAGAATTGCTGAGAGACATAAAACCGACTTTTTCCAATTCGAGAAAAAAATAATCATGATTAACTGGTTGGTTAATCCGTAATTTGGAACAGCCACTGTTAAAGGTGATTTCAGCTTATCTTTGTTCTATGAAATTCAGTTATGTAAGTATTTTAAACTTGACTCTCAATTCCATAACCTATCAACATAGGCCTACCAGTAGACATGTGCTTCAATAATGGCATAAATATGGCATTTTGTCTATTTTAGTGATATCTCATACACTGAATACTTTTTGTATAGGATTGATGGCTCAACTGCACTTCTGCTACCGCTTGATTCTTCAACTATATTGTTGTAAACTGTAGCACTTCTTCTGTATATACTAACATTATTCAATAGTTTAAACTTCTTCAAACAACTTTTATAACATTATTAGACAATTTTGAAGTATTTATTTAAATATGCAAATCACAATATTGTGAAGCTACCTGCTATTTTCTCCACAGACTATATTACTTAGTCTATGATTTTTGTATCACTGTTTTGGGTTGTCGCTGGTAGGATCAGCGTTAGGGAGTGATAAGTATGCACCCATTTTTAATAAACGTTTGGCAATTTTAATATTATTAATATTTATTTTTTAATATAGATTTGGGGATTTATTGCAAATATTGGTCATTTAAATTTGATAGCGATGGATAGTAATAGAGGATGACAATTGATATGTGGTTCGATTGTGGGTTATTGCTGGCTCTATAAACTCTGGCAAATGCTCCACTGTTGTTCTATAGGACTTGGAAAATATTTCACGCTAGTTTAAGTTCAGTTTTTCCTAATTGATTTTTCATTATGTATTTATTTGTTTATTTATCTAATGGCGTACAACATTGACAAAATGTCGTTTGTTCATCTGATTCATCATAATGATTCTGGCTTCTGAATATTATCCGGTCTCAGATATACTGCAAAGAGTCGGGCAGCATAATAAATAGGTATTCCATATCTTAATCCAGTTTTCAGAGCTTGCAGGTGGTTCCAAAGCGAGACAGTTAATTGGGAAGAATGCCGTGTCCAGTTTGGAGCCGGAATTTCACAACAGCTTCTTGTCTTCGCCAGTCACACCTGTTATGTATGGATGTCTTGCAGGTTATTGTTGTGTGTATTTCTAAGCTCATGAGATTTTGTTCCTTCATCTGCTTCTTTATACAGGGTGAGTCAGAAGGAAATGTACATGCTTTGAGGGATGCAGTATTGGTGATTCTGAACAAAAATCTTCTAATATACATGTGGTCTTTTCTTAACCATTTCAGGGTAATTTAATGAAAACAACCAGGAACTGGAAAAGTGCATGTGACAATAAATCAAGATACTGTTATCTTAAGTTTTATTTAATTTTGTACGTTTCCTCACTAAAGATGTTCAAACACTCCACCACTAACTTCAATGCATTTTGTTGCTCTTGTAGACAGCTGTTGTGTTGCTGATCTGAGCTCATTCGTACATTCCTTTACTTGAGCACAGCATGTAAAATACAAGTGAGAAGTTCGACTCTGTGCTTGTAGACTTCACTCTTAAGCCAACCCCACAAATAGTAAATAATAGGGTAAGATCGGGTGATCTTAGTGGACAAGCAATGATTCCATTGCAACTCAGCTGTCTACAAGAGCAGCAAAATACATTCCATTTGGCGATGGAGTGTTTGTGCATCTTTTGTGAGGAAACGTACACAATTAAACAAAACTTGAGATAACAGTATCTTGATTTTCTGTCTCCTGCACTTTTTGCAGTTCCTGGTTGTTTTCATTAAATTACAGTAAAACGGTTATGAAACCTATATGTAATTAGAAGTCTTTTGTTCAGAATCACCAGTACTAACACTCCTCAAAGCATGTACCTTTCCTGCTGACTCGACCTGTATGGAGTTTAGAGGAATGGTATGATGTGTCTGGTTTGAAGCAGTTAGGGAGCATGGCAGCTTTCTTTGCTAATATGTCTACCTGTTCATTGCCAAAAATCTGTCAATGCCAAGGGGTCCATGTAATACAACTTTCTTTTGTGCATTTGGAACTTTTTTCATCATGTTATAGTGTGTATGTAGCCTGAAGTTTCTATTAGGTCACTGAATTTTTAAAATACTGGTAACAAATTTTATTTGGTTGAGGTTCTTTTTACTAACATTTCCTGGGAAAATGTCCACTTTAACTTACCTGATATTGTTTCTGAAGTCCTATAGAACTACAGTGCACCAGAGTCTATAGAGCCAGCGATAACCCACCATTGAATCACATAAATTATTATTGTTGTTTTGATTATTATCGTTTTTTTTAATGTACTTAGACACTTCATCATCATCATCATGAACAAATTCGTTTTAGGCCATGTGGCCTGTACGGTAAACCTAGCGAAGATGGTCTTGATCTTTCCACCGATGTTTTGGTCTTCCTTGGTCCCTATGTCCAGTTGGGGTATATTGGAATGCCAATTTTGGAAGTCTATCTCTTGCCATTCTTCTCAGATGATTTTTCCATTCTTGTTGGTATCTTTGGATATCTTCATTTAAACTTGCTACTCCAAGTTTTCCTCTGATAGTAGTGTTCCTTTGGTGATCCAGTGTATTAACTCCTACCAATTTTTTATTCTAACTGTTACAATTTTTGGGGAAATCCATTGGTAGTATAAAATGTTGTGTTGCAAATTTTTCCTTATTAAAATTGCGACTCCTGATGTTGCCCAGTTCTCTGCTGGAACTCCAGAATAAATCATTACATATTTTCCTAATTCTTCTGATCCTTTGTTCTTCTTTTTTGTTTCCGAAATAATGGCAATGTCAAATTTTCTTTTGTCTAACTCTACTTCTAACTCTTCTTCTTTATGTGTTATTCCTCTCACATTCCATGTTGCAACTTTGAGATCCTTAATCATTAACCTATTTCTTGCTTTGTCATCATCAGTGTGATCATTCCAGTCTTTGCTTAAGTTTCTTCGAGTAGTAGGAAGTCCCCTGGGTTGGTTACCAGCCATCCGCAGAGCAAGACTAGTGGTAGGGCTGCTACCTTATAGCCTCTAGTCAGGCGTTCAAAATATGGAATTTCCTCCATATTCGATGGAACGGTTATACCGCCGTGACTCGGTCCCCATTACCTCGTTAGTTAAAAGCAGGGTGTACCACGTGCAGGTGAGGTTGAGAATTAGGTAGGAGAGGTTATAGAATGCACATCACTACCTCTTACACCCACATTTAAAATGTAATGGACCTAAAAGCTAACTCATACTTAACCTAATTCAGTTACTCTAACCTCGGGTCGATCCCATGAAACGCTCTTTTTTTTTTACTCCTTAATAATCGCAACCATCGATAACGCACTGGTTCCAACTAGGTAATATACTCTCTGGAAAAAAATAGCAAAGTTACCATCACAATATGTGTATTTGAATAAATACTTAAAAATTCTAAAATAAAGTTATAAAAATTGTTTGTAATATTTAAAAATGTTACTAAATACAGAAGAAGAGTTATAATTCACAAAATCAAGGGTAAGTGTTTCTAGACTTGAGCCCATTTCCTGTTATCCTAAAGGTTTTGTAAAATATGCTTCATAGAATGTTGTTTACTTCTAGAATAATAGAAAATGTGGGGATTCTAGCCACCATAAGTTTAAATTAAGAAACCAAAAAAACACACTTTTTATTGCTGCATATTTGAATAATTATCTGACATACACCTGTATATGTTGATTTTTCCCCAAAAATCGTAGAAATGCCTCGAAATGAGGTAAGAAATTGAGCTCAGGAAAACAGCAGTTTAGCTTTCCCAACACATTTTCTATGTCCTACAGAATAACTGTGAATACAAGCATGAGTTTATAGAGTTTTCGCTAAGTGGAACCCCATATCTTTGAAGTCCTACAGAAAGTGTATGTATCTGTTTGCTAGATGTTAGCACATGACTATGAAATTGCAATGACCAACTTTCGAAATAAATTCCGAAACACTCATTAGAAATGGTTGTACACTAACTTCCTCACCAACATACTGCTGGTCTCACATCCACATGTTTCAATCACAGAAATGGACAATGATCCAGCCAATATAGGGGTGACATGTAGTCACATAGTTGTATCCCCTCCTGTTATGTACCCCGAGCTGCTATTTATTGTAGTTACCCAAGTTCCTCACAATTCTGGGTGTGCAGAGTTCCGTACTGACCGTAATTCCATGAGGAAATATCTTATGCATGGAGACTCATAGCAGCACAAGTCCCATATCACTATACCAAGGCATCTTACCTTAAACATCATGGCTTTTTCATAACCTTGAATTGAGAAAAAATTATTGTATTTTAATGATGTAATTGACATTTTCAGATAAACTGATTACACTGCATTACCAGTCAGCTATTGAACACCAAGATCTGTGAAACATGGATCCAGGACTGCTAGTATGTTACTTTGTAAAATTATTCTTAACCCATTGAAAACACGTTTAAAGCGCCAGGTAAGTTCACTGGAAACCCATTTAAATCTCCCCAGAGCTACTCCGGCTGCATTGGATTTTAAATCTGAATACCCAGACCATGCATACTGCGTTCTATCACAAATGGATTTCAGATAGTTTGTTTACCACTTTTTTCTTTTAGTTTTTTGCACTTTTATGAATAGGAAAGGAATGTGGCCTGCGTACAACCCTCTTTCTTGCAATTTAACCATTATCTGTTGTTAGTTTAAAGGCTGTGAAAGTTGACTAATAATGTTTCAAAACCATCTTTTACTAACAGTTCTCAGTCTATTTATATTTAACGTAAACACGCAATCACATGTTTCTAACAGGAACGGTTAAAAAAAACCAAAAATCTATTACTTACTGCCTTAATTATAAAAAATACATTTTAAGACTAAACATGTAAAAGGCATAGACCTATACATTATCAAATCATGATAGATAGTTCTTGCTATATATCTTCTCAAAATTATTGATAATGTAAAAAGCACAATTTTTCTATAGCACTTTACAAATCTCAGCATTTACTGGAAAACAAAGCCACAACCCACTGTCATGGTCAAATCTTCTCCACCCATACCTTTTATTGTATTCTAGAATAACATTTAGCCTTTATGATTTTTTCTTCTTGTTCTCCGTCTTTATTCTTACAGAGCTTCTTGTACTGGTGTCAGGTTCATGTCGGCAATTTTCGCCTGTTTGGATGATAACTAAAGAATGTGGGTTTCCTACTCTTTCCACTTCCATGCTAGAAGTCTACAATAAGATGATGTTAGTTTTCGACTTTATTTTTTTTTCTTTCCATTTTGATATTCACGAAATCCATAGGAATATTTGTCTTCATGTTTAGATTTTACTTGACTCCCATAACTCTACAATCTTCCTCGTGCTACTCAAGCTACTAAAAATCAATTAGGCATAACCAAAATTATAATGTGTAACCTTTCTCTACGAACGGGTTTGCTAATTCTAGGACTACACTCTCATTTGCTGTAAAATCTGCATTTTCATGTGCATCTTGTCCAGTGTTTATTTGAATCGTATCCTGAAGAGTACAATTTCTAGTATGTTATTCCAAATCGCGCTGTTTTATTCTGTTTAGAGAGTTTGAACTGAACATGTTTCTAAAAAAGTTAAATTTACAACCATGATATTCGAAAAAAAACATTGGAACTACATATATATTTTACCGTAATAAATACCTAAAATATATTATTCTATAAATTATATCCATAATAACTATACAATATACTAGGACTATATATACGCTTTATATAAACAAGCAAAAAATTTTACGGATGGCGAACATAAATTTTTAATCAGTAAAGATAGAGCCAACTTCTTATAGTGGAGAGTTTTAACACAACGAGTGTAGGTCGTGCTTGAGCTGTTTGGACTTGTCAAAAATGACATCCTGAGGACCAAATAGATGATGAAGGGAGAGGTGAATGGAGAAGACTTCATAACTGTGAGCTACATGATATTTATAGGAAATCAGATGTAATAAGAACAGTTAAGGCTTATAGACTGCGATGGACAGGACATGTGGCATGAATTAGGAATGAAAGAGGGGCATGAGACTTGAGAAATTCTCAGAGTGCAGACCAAGAATGAGGTGGGAGAATAATATTAACCACAACTACATTAAATCATACAAGATGTGATTCGGAAACGTTAGCTATGGAGAGCATATGTTAGCATGGCCATGAACCTACAGGCTCAGTAGTGCCAGCTAGTTATTATTTATGCCAATAGTAGTTCCTAAATGGAATCTGTCTATATGGCATAATGTATGAACTAAGATGCTTATTCCAAGAACACTATGTACAAAGTTCTTCTCTGTGGTTTTTACATAATGAAAATTAGTTTCTTGTTGCTCCACATGATTTCAACCTGAAATGTAATTGAACATTATAAATATATTGTTTCACTATATTGAAAATTTATCGATAAGAATATTTAAGTTAATAAAAGTAAAATACTAGAAATGGTCCAGTAACACTTGTTGGCTGCAATATTTATCCCCCCTCGAGAATCAGGAGGGCCTAGTCACTCGGATCCATTTACTCGACAAAGCAAGCAGCATGATTTGCTGTTCTGACCACAAATATCAGGAGTTCTTCATTTGCTGTCTTGTTTCCACACCAAATTTCAGCCCACTTCATACTGTTGTTGAATAAATTTACGTTATATTTACATTTTTAGCAAAATGATTATATTCTGTAAAGCAAAGATTAAAAATTTATCTTTAATAAAAAAATCCAAAGAAAGATATTATGAATTATAAATACAGAAAATAGAGAACTGTGGTATAAAATTCACTTTGTAAAATTACGTTTCCAAAATATTATGTAAACTGAATATAAACTTAATATTTAAACAATCATTAACAGTTACAGTGCAGATTGTGTATGTTATCTAACCATTGCTCAAGAAAACACGACTTAAAATAAAATAACAAACAAGTTTTTTTTCAGATATTAAATTGAAAATTTCTTTAGGAAGAAAAAATGAATAACATTAACTACGATTTGAGGGAAGTAGATTATACAGGGAATGATTGGAAAGCATTAGCTCAGGATAGGGATGTATGGAGAGCTTATGTCCGCGCGGCCATGAACCTACGGGTTCGATAGTGCCAGTGAGTAAGTAAGTAAGTAAGAAGAAATATTACACGGGAAACTAATTTCTGGGTACAGCTGTCATTTTATATTTTTTGTCACCAGACATCAAATTACACTGAATAGAACTCATAGGTTCTTCATACAAATCTAGTACACCACATGGCACGTCTGCTGTAATTGTGATACTCAAAGTGAGAGGTTTTCTGGAAATGCAATTTACAAATGTAAATAAAAAAAATTATCACCCCACATAGCAGATATTTTTGGCATAAAATTGGATGAAGTTGTAGTTAAGGTACATCCCGATGCTTATATTAACAACAGTTTCACAATGGTTTGTCCAAAAGAGTCTTGTGGCTGAGGTAGAAAATGTGCAGGATGATTATCTGCACGGAATGTTGAATTCATATAATGCACCTTCCAAATTATATGCGACATGAAATGACATTAACTTACTCAAAGTAATTATAAATTACCTGGATGTTGCCTGGTACCTGCAGTCATCTCTCCATCATTCACACCGCATTCACACCTGAAATACATTTAATGGGATTGGAATAATAATGATAATAACAATTATAATAATTTCCATCTTAACAGAAAGAGTAGTTTACAGTATCAAGACAGACGGCTGGTGAAATATGGAATTATAGTGCAGATAGTTAGGCGATTACTGGCTAATATGTAACCTGGAAATATATGTTGCAGATGGGAAGAAAATTATAAGAAACACTATTTTGCGTTCTGGATACGATTTTATATTTGTGGCATTATGTCTACCAGGATAATTATTATAATAAAGTGGCTATAGCTGAAAATTTGCTCGAAAGAAAGATGATAGTTTGTGGAACAATAAGGATTAACAAGGGGCTTCCAAAATCATTTGTGGAAGCAGGAAATAAACTCGAACCAGGAGAAAGTGTATTTTGCAGTAAGGGAGAAGTTTTGCTATAAACATGGAAAGATAAAAGAGACGTAAGAATGGTTAGGACATTACATCAGGCAACTAGAGAGTGGGGGGTCGGTAAAGTTGTAAAAATGATCTATTGAATACTTCAATATAACAAGTATGTGAAGGGCACAGACAGGGCTGACCAGTGCCTATCATATTACTCCATCCTCAGAAAAACAGTGAAATGGAACAAGAAAGTTGTAATGTCAAGACCCACCATGGAGCCTTTCAGGAGACATGAAGAAACATAAATTAACACCAATTGTGACTGGAAAGAAAAAAATAGCCCTCCAAACCTTGCCGCGTTTGCAGTGAATACAAGAAAAGAAAATAAAAGAAACTCACTACATATTATCCTGCACTGTGCCTTTACATAAAGGGAATGTTTCCAACGCTATCACACCCTCAATTTCTACTAGAAGGTGTGGTCAGTTCACTAATAAATAAATGCTTAAATATTATTGTTACTGAATGTATATATAGATGTAAAAATCGCAGTATGCTAGCGCAGTTCAAAATTTAAAAGTCCAGCCACTGAGAAAAATGTGCAGTCTAGCAGGAGTGGGTGGATCGTACAGCTGTCAGTCCACCAATGTGTTGAAGGAGTATTTATAAAAATGGTACATACAACACTTGCACATATGTATCACGTTGAACCAGATGCTAAGATATGGCCATGGTTTTTTGGCCCGATATTTTAAGGTGCACCTCCGGGTAAAAGGATGTCCAAATTACACCCTGAAAGGACTTCTACTAACCAGACGAATCTGGTGTTTGACCAGTCCCAACGAGAGTTCCGGCATTCTTGTATTCTTGAATTCATCCTACAGGTTCCATTAACCTGAAAAACAAGAAAGGCATCACGTCAGCACAACACTCAGAGATCCAGATACCTTAACTACAACTTCACCCAATTTTTACGCCAAATAATATCTGCTTATGTGGAGTGATGATTTTTCTTTATTTACATCTTTATATTGCATTTCTAGAAAACATCTCATTTTTAAGTATCACTGTATGACAAAGCGAGAATGAAGGTGCTGTACTACATTGTTTTAAGCGCCTATCAATTCTCCTCAAGGGTAAACGATTCCAAGTGGAAGAAAAATGGCAGAAATTTGTAGCTGTACACAGAATTAATTCCCATGTAATACTTTTTTTTTCGTGAAGAAATTTTGAATTAAATGTAGAAACAACCTATATGTGATTTTGTTTGAAGTTGTGTTTTCTTGAGCAATGATTCTGCATGTAAATAAATACGTGCATATTAAATTATTTTATATTTAAATTGATATAATATGACCTGTTTTCACCATAAAATTCATGCAATCAACTTATGTATTGCGAATGAAATCACCCATTTTGTTGCATCCATCCAGGCTACAATATTCTTACCAAACAGTTTTCCCTCCTCATATAATTTATTTTACACACTCATAGTGCTGAGATTATTTGAATGACTTCCATGTACTGTTGTTTTCAATCTCACCATCTTGTGTTTCTTCATTGCATCAAATTTATTTTCAAATGTAGTTTCCTAGAAAGATAAACGTTTATAACTGATTAGTGCATTTTGACAATTATTGTGGTAATCTTCTTCCTATATGTGCAAAATATCAATAGCTAATTATGGACATTTTGATGAAGTGTCGGAAATCAAATAACGTGCAACCGTAACAAACAGAAATGAATTATGCATAGGATCAAGTCTGGGTATAGGCTGTACTATACATGACAGAGCCTCTTGTCATCTCAAATTCTCTCAAACTTGTCAAATTAATAATATATAAAATGGCGATTCGTCAGGTCATAAATTAAAATGATGCGAAACAGATCTCTTACTTCAAGACGTAAGAAAATGTGAGTATTTGTGAATAAAGTGCATATTGACCTAACAGAGACATGTAAACAGGTGAATGGAGTCAACTCCATGATCTTGATAGAAAACCAGATATAATATGATGAGTTAAGTTTCATAGACTCCGATGGGCAGGACATTTGGAATGTTATAAAAATGAATACTTATTGTAGGAAAAACAAAGTGGAAACCATTCAGTAGGAAGGGCAAGGACAGGGTGGGATAATAAGATCTGAAGGAAGTTAATTACAGAGGGGATGATTGGAAAATATTATCTCAGGATATAGATGTATGGAGGGCTTATATCTACGCTACAATGGACCACAGGAGTCGATAATGTTAGTGGTAAATAAAACATTTGAATTAATCGTTTTTCCTTGTAGAAATTTTTCAAGTAGATGTGGATTACTAAATTTCTGTAAATTAGTTTTGTGGAAATTGCATCTGGTTTGGACATATTTCTCCTCTCTTATACACAGAGCCATCGTTTGTAAGATATAAATGGAATCATCAGGTTTAGGAATGGAAGATGTGAAATAGATATTACGATGCAAGGTTGGGAAGTGGTATTTACAGAATCGAGGATAATGTTTAAAAACTGAGTGATAGCGAGCTTTTTAATTTCCGAGATTCTGTAAAACACTTCATAAACGTGCGTTGTACATTATTTTTTGTGCGATGGTGTTTTGAAAATAATAAATGGTAGTAAAATAATAAAGATGGGAATGTAGCCTGGATTAGCTCAGTGGTCTGAGCATTAGCACGGAAAGCTAAAGGTTCGGGGTTCGATTCCCGGTTCAGGCAAAAAATTTTCTCTTTACCATTGATTTACAATAATTTAATTGTGTTTATTAATTTACTTATTTCTACCATAGTAATATCTTTAGTTCCCAATATTAATTTAATAAATAATGCTATAGCTGTGTGGAGTCCCTTCATGTCTTCTTCAGGTAGAAGCCATTCATTGTGTATTTGTGAATGATGATTCATTGCAATTGAATGTGGGGCCATAGAGTAAAGGTAAAGGAAGGATTGTTGCTTGGATGGGAATGAAGCCTGGTTTAGCTCTGTGGTCTGAGCATTAGCACGGTAAGGTAAAGGTTCGGGGTTCGATTCCCGGTTCAGGCAAAAAATTTTCTCTTAACCATTGATTTACATCTTTGTTGGAAATATATGCGTTCATTATAAACAATTGAGTAACGTTAACAGTGTGGGCAATGTTTATTAGTTGAAAGGACAGGAGGCTGTGAGACCATTATTATTGATAAAATGGCCGCAAGGACGTATTTATTGTTTTATATTTTTTCCAATAAAGTTCAGTTCAATTAAAATGCAGTGATTTGTTTCATATTATCTATATTAACACTACCTTTTGGATAGTTTTTTCTATGTACATTGTATGTAGTATATATGGAGGACACTGGGTTTACTTCCTGCACGTGGGTATAAATGTAATATTACAGTATTGTTATTTAGGTTGGAAATCCCGAAATATAGAAAGTTGCCATTGCTGTAAGTAGAACAAAATGCACTATTGCGCTAAAATTATATTTTGTGCTGCAAAGTATCTCGAAGCCTCGCTCTGCGCATGAGTCATAAGAATCCTTCCCTTGAGAATGATACGTACGGTTTAGGGAATAAACAGGATGAAAATCCTACAAATTATGAATATGAAGAAGATCTCTTTCTAAACCCTCATTTAAAATGTTAACTAATGTTTTAAATTAAATGAACAAAGTATCAAATTTAAATAATTATTTGTTTGTTTATCTGAAAACTTGCGGGTGTCATCGGACTATCAACATTTTGAACATACTCTTACAGTATAACTAGGCCTGCGCTGCCATGAACCTGCGGAACTGATAGAGGCGTCACAGGGAGCGGAGTTTTAGATTCTAAAAGTTAATATTGCAATATTGTATAGTGATAAAATTAATTTATATCCAATCAACTGATTTGTTTTTGTAATATAACTTACAAAATAGTTTCTCAATAATGTTTGTGTGTTATCTAGCAATATTACATTTATATTAAACAGCTTACTTTTAAATTATAAATGAATAATGTTCTATTTAGTTTATCGTGAAATATTTTTGTAACTTATATTATTTTAAAAATCAGCTGAACGAATACTGTATAAATACTTTTTTTTTTCTACTTCTTGAAATTAGGCCTTTTGACCTGTTTTCACATCGTGTGGGATTTAATGAATCTTCCCATCTAGTAAATGGGCGTCCAACACTTCTATGTCCTATTGGTTTGTACTTTAATAACAGCTGAGCGATTCTATCTGTAGGCATCCTTTTAACATGTTCTTACCAGTTGTTTCTCATGTTGTCAATTCTGTTTGTTAAATTTAAAATATATAAGTATTTTCTAATATCTTCACTTCTTTTTTCTGTCCAAAATTGTCGCAGCTGCTACTGAACGTAAGAACTTCATTTCTGCAGTTTGTACATTAATTTTATCACTATACTGTCTTGCAGTCTTAACTTTTAGAGCCTAAAACTCCGCTCCCTGTGAGATAGAGCCTAGGTCTATTTGCAGAACCTTCAACACCAACTGATATACCCGCACTAACACAATTTGAAAATTCTATTTCTCAGAAAGACATTAGTGTTTTATGTGTTTATTAAAAATACATAAAAATATTTTTAAGTTCATACGTATGTTGCGAACTTGATAACTAAAATAGAATAGAATAGATTTATTTACCTGGTTCTCTTGATAATTTTGAATCAGTAGGTTTAAGGCCACATGGGAATAAGCTCTCCAAACATCCCTATTTCAATCATGCACTTTTTAATTTACCATCCTCAAATCATAGTTAATGTCATTTTCCCACTTCATTCTTGGTCTACCTACTGGATGCTGTCCTCTCATTTTCCTACAGTGGGTTTTATGTTCGTATTTCATTCCCCATGTCGGCCGCGGTGGACAAGTGGTTATGCTCCTTGCCACTGGTCCCGAGGGTCGCGGGGTCAAATCCGGCCGTGGTCGATCGGTTTTTTAGGATTGAAAACCCCAAGGAGCAAGTCCTCCGGGAGGGACTTTAAACCGTGGGTCCCGAGACTGAAGATTTTCAGGCTAATAAAAAATCCTTAAGCCTGAATGAAAAGGCCTCTAAGCAAAATTTATCTAATTTTCCCGTCCTAGTACTACCTTGGTTTCCTAGATGTCAGTTTGAGGCGGAACGCTGACCACGGACCACTCAAAAATTACATCTATATGAAAACAAGTGTAACTAAATTAGTATAGTTCAAATTCTTCCCTGTAGGGGGAGAGCGCCTAAATCTCTGTAAAGGGAAAACATAGGCTTACAATTCAATACAAAAATTTCATTCCCAATTCGTGCCACTTGTCCTGTCCACCCCAGTCTATGAAATTTAAGATTTTACTGTTTTTATTACATCTGGTTTTCCATGAAGATCGTGCAGTTCACTGTCATGTAGTCTTCTTCATTCATCTGTCTGTTCGTATCACTTTGTTTCAAAAATGTTTCTAACAACTTTATTTATAAACACTCGTAATCTTTTCCCCTCGCTTAAAGTAATAGTCATTGTTTTGGTATCTATTTCATATAACAGTTTTATATGTTTTCAGTTTTTTTACAAAAATTCCTGTAATCCGTAATAGCATGCATTTCCAGAATCCGTCGGGCCCCAGCTGTTCTCACAACAGCAACAGGGCGCGTCCCCGGGTGGCGGATAGGGGAACGGTCGGTGGTTTGCTTGCATTCCTCCCAGCTAGGTCCAGTCCGGACCCGCGGGCCATTTGTGAGGTCGTCAGGACTCGAGCGACCTGACGTACTACATAGCTCGTGCTTCGCCCACTTCAGCAACAAAACGTGTCCCCTCGGTGGCGTAGTGGGGAAAAGGTCGGTGGATCTGCTAGTCAGTCCTCCCTTCCAAGTCCGATGGACTCGCGGACCATGAGTGGGGTCAGCAGGAAAATTTATAAGAGGGCCCTGCTGTCAAACCTTTGCGTCCCGGCCCACAAGCGGGAGCATGGGCCGCTGTTGGTGGAGCGGTGGGAGACTGGGGATCAGAAGCCCCTTTCTCTTGGTTCAATGGAACCCGAGACCATCTGTGGGGGCACCATGGGAGATGAGCACCCTGGATGCCTACATTGCTCAGTGCGCTGCCTCACAGCAGCTACACGACTAGGCTTAGTCTTGCGAACGGGCTGGTTGGGACAATACCAGGCGTAATGCTGGGATTTACCACCAGGTCAATAAGCTCGGGAAAGGAGGAAACGCGGTCTTTGTTAGTGGGATTTAGCGCCGACTCTGTAACCGAGTGACCCAAGGACAATCTGTGAGGTCGTCAGGAGTTGAGCGACCTGACGTACTATAGCTCAGGCTGGACCCACTTCAGCAACCAAACACGTCCCCAGCTGGTGCACTGGGGGAAAGGTCGGTGGATCTGATAGAGAGTGCTCCCGGTTAAGTCCAAGGGACTCGTGAACCATTAGTGGGGTAGGCAAGAGTTGAGCGCCTTGTCGTACTATTTGCTCATCTGTTGGAGCTTGCGAGCTCCGTGCTGGCCCACAACAGCAGCCGAAGGCGTCCCTGGGGGCACACCAGGGTTCGGCTCGGACCAGTGCAGAGGGGAGCAACTGTACTGGTTCCTGGCTCAGCCTACGGGCTCGTCGACAAACTGTGGGGTCGCCAGGAGATGAGCACCTGGATGTACTAAAAGTCTCACACTGTGGGGCTTGTGGCCCTAGCCGGTCTCACAACGGCTGCAGGACACGTCCCTGGAAGCAGAAACAGGGGAACGGTCGGTGGATCTGCGACAGCAGTCCTCCCGGCTAGGCTCATGGAGCCCATGGACCAACTGTGGGGTCGTCAGGAGTGAGCGACATGGCGACTACGAAGCTCAGCAATTCCCAGAAGTTGCAACTCCAACACCCTCTCCCTGGGGTGTTGGTTTAAGGACCGTGAACTTGAACGTGGACGTGAACATAGGATAGGGAGGACAAGCACCTAGGACTTGGGAGTATGGTCACGACGACCGAGGTATCCCAAGGGATGGGGGAAGGGCCTAGATGTTACTAAATAAGAGTGGGCATGTTGGCCCGTAGTATCTCCTCACTATTGCCTAATAATACTCATCATTAGCATAAACTAATAGTTTATTAGGCCTTCTTTTTCCTCTAAATATTTGATGACATGCTCTAGTACATAATTGAATAGTGAATTTCAAAGTATCTGAAAACTGCTTCCCTACCTGCATCCTACTCTTTGTACCATTTAGACAAGTTGGATAATGTTGATATAATTTCTAATGGAATTTAGATTGTACCTGACTTGAAGAGAAGAAACTTGTACCTTAATATCTTGTAATGAAAACAGACAGACGTGTGAGAGCATAAATTGTACATGAACATGCGTTGCCATGGTAACCCGATTATTGCAGTTATTTTTAAAACAATAACAGGTAGTTTCACTGTTAAAAATAAAATGACATGAAAAAAGTTAAAAATAGCAATTATGTTAACATGGACAGCGTACAAAATATATAATTTTACGAAAGTATTTGAGAAATTAATGCCTGAACATTCACAGGTCCCGTGGCCTTGTAGTCAGCGTTCCAGATGTCCCGGGGTTAGATTCCTGAACTTGGACATCAGGCTTTTTGTCTAATGTTTTATATTCTCAATTGATACATCTTGACGAGAGCTGGCGATTGAAACTCAAACGAATGTCGTAACGTGTCTGAGTCAAAATGTATACTAAACGATAGTTATGTGACGCAGCGAAATGACCCCAAAATGGCGGCGCTCACTCTGCCGCCGCGCGCGATGCATCACAATCCACAGTCAACGTTAGGAATTCTTTGATCCTTTATCTATCGAGGGACGTAATTACATTTTGGATGTAGATGATAGATATGTAGCTGCAACACCAAAGTGTATCCCCCGATTTTGTTATCATTAGTTGTCTGAATTGTCTCGCACTGTGGACGCTAATTCAAACACGTATTCACGTCAAAAAGGCCAAGAAAGGAAAACAAAAATTAAAAAAATACAAGAAAATCAGAGGTAAAGGTAAAGTGGCTCCACTGCAGGCCCATCTAGGCCTACATTCTAATTCTACACCAACTTTGTTCTATATTTTAATTGGAACTTACCTCGTATTTTAGCGAATTTTACATACAATCACAGATTCATTTAACTCTTTACTTATTCATTTACGTCTGAAAACGAAATATGTGATTCCTGATTTTCCTGAAATAAAGGAATGCGAAATTGTAATTATTTTATAGCAAAACAAATTTTGTAATATTATTCCTGCCGTAACCACGTGACGTGATGCTATTGTTGAACCGCGACATTCAAATGTCCTAGGTTTTTTATTGAGTGGTTTTTCACATTGTTATCTTTAAAAAAAACGTAATAAAGAGTTCTGTATGTAGTGCAACTTTAACAAGCCTCATGGGTTAGTTTAAGCTTTTCTATCTACAGTTCATGACGTCCAGGGTTCGATTCCCGGTCAATCCATAGGAATTTTTTGTTAAAGGGAATTATTCCTCTGGTTGCCCATGTTCTGGAATTTAAGTTAAGAACTCTCCTGGCGCTTCATTATCATTTATCACCCAACATATCATCGGGGTAACGTAACTCCGCCTTCCAGGTGCCCCAACCTAAGGAATGGATTACAGTTCTGCCAAAGCCAGGGGAGGAAGTCAAATGTCATAAGAGACAACCTGGTGCCGTTAGACAAAACAAATTTTGTAGTGCAACAGGTGTATAGTAATGTAGGTAGCAAGAAAATTATGAATTTAGAAGTAATTTAACAGTTTTACGATTTACGCGAAACCAGACAAAATATTAGTCATTTTTGTCAGTTCGTATCAATGGAATCCATCTATCTATCTGCGGGTTTTTACAGTTGCTGCCGTCTTCCCGTGCCAAACCCTAAAATTATACGATCATGTTCTTCTTCTATGTTTAGTCCTCTTGCTTGCATTACTGTCCTCGTGTTTTGCTTCCATGTTTACTTTGGTCTCCCTCTTTTATTTCTTTCTGGTTCGGTTGCCATTCATACAGTTGTTTCGGCCATCGCTCATCTTCCATTCTTAAAATATGTCCTAACCATTTTAATTCCTTCTTTCAATTATGCTTTGTTCTGCTTCCATTATGTTTCTAAATTCCTTATTTGTGACGTGTTCTAATTTTGACTTTCTGGCGCTTCAAAGGAATCTTAGGCGAATAAAAGAAACAAGTTATGGAGGAGGAATATAATATAACCCGCTCGGAGATCAGCGCCCCTAGCGTTAAACAAACTCATTGAGTATTTTACCTTCAGTATTTGTGGATTAGTTTTTTCTCATTTATTAAAGCAACCAATTTGAGGAAGGGTACCCACGATCTCGGACGAAAAATATGCCATCAGTTGTTGAATTTCTTCCATTTAATTAATTTACAGTTTTTCCATTGAAAGTGAAACTATTTGTGCTACATATCCGACATTTTGTACTGTTCATAGTTTAAAATTGGATTAGTTTTGTGTTTAGAAAACTAGAATGAAGACCTCCTAACAAATACCACAACATGAAAATGGCTGATGTGTACGTAAAACAATAGACATGCGAATCGTTCAGTTTACCATTCAGCGAACAAATTGTTCAAAAGAACCTGTTTGTGCAAATAATTACCACATTTTTGAACATATACATACTGTACAAAGACGATCTGTCGCTACTTTGGAACATATACGCACTTTACAAGGTCACGGAGTTCTTCGGCGAATGAGGGATCAACTCAATATTCATAATTAATAGTGGGTAAAATTAAGCAGTAAAATTATACAACAATATATACAAAATAAATTATGGTTATGCATGATTTGTTTTCACTTCAGTCCGATGCATTTAAACAAGCTGGCATAGGAATTTAATTTCACCAATTAAGGGGTTAACCTCTCCCTTTTTAGGCACTACTTTTAGGTCTCTTGTGTCACCCGGACACAGATCATGTTAATTTAAGAAAGATGACTACAGGCTGCGGCATAAGTCAACCAGTGCACGTGGTTAGAAGGGAAAAATCAGATTGGTTGAAACAGGGGTTTCAATACGGGACCTTGATTATATAATCTCAAACACTACTGCTTGAGCTGATTTTGAAGGATAAAGTTTTCATTACAAAACCACTAAACCTGCACATTTACGAAGTTTCGTTGAACAGGAATTTGAAAAAAAAAAAAAAAACTTTTGTTAATAATGGGAAATTTTGTGACATCATCTGGAAATCAGTGTTAAAACGACGTCATAAATGCTTTAACAACAATGGTGGTCACTTTGAACAATTTTGGTAGTTGTTTTTGTATAGTTGTTGTAAGCTGCATAAAATAATATATTTGCATTTTTCGGTTAACTGACTTATGCTTACTTACTTACTTACTCACTGGCACTATCGAACCCGCAGGCTCATGGCCGCACGGACATAAGCTCTCCATACATCCCTATCCTGAGCTAATGCTTTCCAATCATTCCCTGTATAATCTACTTCCCTCAAATCATAGTTAATGTTATTCTCCCACCTCATTCTTGGTCTACCAACTGGGCGTTTTCCCTCTGGCTTTCCTACAAGAAGCTTCCATGCAAGTCTCCCATTCCCCATACGTGCAACATGTCCTGCCCATCGCAGTCTACGAGACTTAACTGTTCTTATTATATCTGGCTTCCTATAAAGACCATGTAGTTCATTGTTATGTAGTCTTCTCCATTCACCTGTCTGTTCATCTCTCTTTGGTCCAAAAATTTTCCTAAGTACTTTATTCTCAAATACTTGTAATCTCCTTTCCTCCCTTAAAGTAAGAGTCCATGTTTTGCATCCATATAATATAACTGGTAGAATAATAGTTTTATATATTTTCAGTTTAACGTTTTTTGAAAGGAGTTGGGACATCAAAAGTCTCTGCAATGCATAATGGCATGCATTTCCAGAATTGAGCCTATGTTTAATTTCTTTGTGCATCTCATTCCTATTTGTGATTATTGTTCCTAGATATTTGAATTCAGCCACTTCCTCAAAATTTCCCTCATTTGTCATTAGCTGTCCATTTCCATTATATAATGTATTTCTACGTGTGACCATATATTTAGTTTTATTGATATTTACTTCCAGTCCTAATTTCTTAGTGTTACTCAATAGTGTGTGCGTGTTGGCCTTTAGTATCTCCTCGCTATCGGCCAGTAGTACTACATCATCAGCATAAACTAACAGCTTATTAATACCATTCAGTTGTAAGCCTTCCTCATTCTCTAAAGATTTAATGGCATGCTCTAGTACAAAATTGAATAGTAGAGGAGATAGTGCATCTCCTTGCTTCAACCCATTCTGGATTTCAAAAGTGTCTGAAAACTGTTTGCCTACACGCACCCTACTCTTTGTGCCATTTAGACACATTCGTATAAGTCTAACTAACTTTTTAGGAATTCCGAACTCCAGCAGGATACTATATAACTTCTCCCTCTTAATTGAATCATATGCTTTTTTGAAGTCTACATATAGTTGATGTACAGTACCATTATATTCCCATTTCTTTTCTAAAATCTGTCTTATACTAAAAATCTGATCTGTTGTAGACCTGTTTCTTCTAAATGCACATTGATGATCTCCTAGAATGTCATCAATATAGGGAGTAAGTCTGCTTACTAATATATTTGTTAGAATTTTGTACGAAGTTGAAAGTAATGAGATGCCCCTGTAGTTGTTGCAATCAGTTTTATCTCCTTTCTTATAAATTGGTACGATAATTGATTCCTTCCATTCATCTGGAAGAGCTTCTTTTTCCCAAATCATACTAAGCAACCAGCGTATCTTGTCCATCAATTTTTCTCCCCCTGATTTTATCAGTTCTGCTGGGATCTCATCTGAACCTGATGCTTTATACATCTTCAATTTTTCAATCGCCATTTCAACCTCTAATGCACTTGGCTCTGCGACTAGCATTTCTGCTGTCTGTAAATTATCCTCCTCAATGTCCTGTTCTGTATGTACATTTAATAGCTGATTAAAGTAACTTTTCCATCTATTTAATATACTCCTGGAATCTGCAATCATATCCCCATTTTCATTCCGAATTATGTTTGTTCTAGCCTGAAACCCTTTCTTCTCTATACTAATTCCCTGATATAATTCTCTAATGTTCCTACTTTTTGCATTCATTTCAAGATCATTAATCTTCTCTCTCAAATATTCCCTCTTTTTACTCTTTAGTAACTTGGTGGTTTCCCGTCTAACACTACCCAATTGCTCTAAATTTACCTCATTTGGCTCGTGTAACCATTTCATTTTTGCTAGCTTTCTTTTCTTTACAATGTCGGCACATTCCTCATCAAACCATTTCTTGTTTTGCCTCTTTTTTAAACAACCAATGCTTTCTGATGCTGACAATTTAATAGTATCTCTTATAGCCTCCCATTCTTTATTTATATCAGTTTCTTCTTCGTTTGCCACATTGTCATCGGAAGATTCCAGTACTTCAAATCTATTAGCAATTTTGATTTGGTATTCTTGCCGCATTTCATCATTTTTCAAGTTTTTTAATTCAAATTTTACAGAATCATCTTTAGCGTTTGTTCCTCTCATAAGCGATAGCCGTTGTCTGATTTTCACTCTGACCAGATGATGATCCGAATTGCAGTCTGTCCCTCTAACTGATCTAACATCGATGATGCTACTGTGCCAGCGTTTATCCACTAATACATGATCTATCTGGTTCCGAGTTTCTCCATCTGGGGACGTCCAGGTGTATTTATGAATATCCTTATGCTGAAATGTTGTGCTCTTAACAATGAGATTCTTTGATGTGGCAAATGTGACTAATCTAACCCCATTGTCGTTACTATCTTCATGAAGACTGAATTTGCCTATTGTTGGTTTGAATATATCTTCCCGCCCCACTTTTGCATTAAAATCTCCTAAGACAATTTTCATATGATATCGTGAAAGGCTATCAAATAAGCATTCTAATTCTTCATAGAACTCATCCTTGATATTGTCATCTTTATCTTCTGTGGGGGCATGTACATTTACAATTATAAAATCATGTTGTTTACCCTTTAGAATTATGTATGATACCCTATCACTAACAAACTTAATATCTCGGATAGCGGATAGGATCCTCCTTCTGACTAAAAAACCCGTTCCAAATGCAGATCTTTCTGCACCCCCGTAGTATAATGCAAAGCTTCCTGATACCTGACTACCTTCTCCTGGCCACCTAACTTCCTGTAAAGCGACTATATCCAAGGGCGATTTATCTAGTTCCCGCGTTAATATCTCTAGTGCCCCGCTATTTTATAAAGTCCTAACATTCCATGTTCCTAGGAACATGTCCCTGTGTTTGAGCATTTGACATGGGTTCCCTGAAGTAGTCCCCGCCCGGAGATCCGAATGGGGGACTATTTGACCTCCGGAAAATTTTACCCCAGTTGAACCCATGTCCGCATTTCTTGACGGTTCTATTTTTACGGTGAAAGATCGTCACTCTTTCGACCAAGGTACTTTTTTCGTCTGGCTTATCACCTTCGACCAGTCCGGCATGGGTAACCCTATCGGCAGCAATGCTACCGCCGGCATAGCTCTCAGGATCATTTAAGCACGCAAGCCACTCCACCACGACAAGGTAAAGATACCATGGAAGGAACTGACTTATGCTGCACCCTGTATTTGGGAACATTTTCGAGCAGCAAGAATTGTAGATGGACCTTGGATAATTAGAACAAATTATGAATTGAATAAAACAGTTTATTAAATTTGGGTTCGATCCCCCGTCGGGACAAGTTCCTTGGGTGATTTATTTCGCGGTTGTTCCTAATTTGTAAGAGAAATACAGTATCGGGAAACATTAAGGCCCAAACGGTCCCCGAATATCATACGGCCATCATAATCATCATCATTCATATTCGCCTTAGATCAAGTTTAAGATTAAGGACTCTCCTGGCGCACCACTATTATCATCGCCCATCATATCACCAGGACACCTGAAAGCCCGTCTTCAGGACGCCCCAACCTCAGAAACGAGTTACAATTACGCCAGTGCCAGAAGAGGACACCAGAAATGTCAAAATGACAACCTGAGGTTTTGAATAAATAAAATGCAGGTTTCTCTATGTATGCAGAATGTGTGATGAAAGACTTTTATTGTTAAAAAACATTCCCAGTGAAACCTTTAACAACTAGGCTCCAAGTCAGACCGAAAATTAGATGTTACAGGACTGAATAATCCTTATCATTATATATAATTCTTCTGTACGTGTGTTTGTCACTCAACACCTCCTAAACAACTGGTCCGATTTTGATGATTTTTTTTTTGTGTGTGTCTGATGGGGTCCCTGGATGGTTTAGATTCACAATTGGACCCTCTAAAACCTTTAAGTGTAGAAGTTCACCTGAAGTGAAAATTTAGAAATCGCTCTAGCGGTCACAATTTTTGATGTTTCTTATCGAAACTCAGTATATCCCATTAAAATAAACCGAGGTAGATATTATCAAAAAATGAGTGAAATCCGACAATGTGGATGTTTACCTGAAAGTCATTGTTTGGTTCGTCTCAGTGTATCCGTACAATTTAATTCCCATCCACAGTAATTCTGCCCGCAGGCAGGTTCTTCACTGCAATCATAGCATTCCCATGCTATGCTTGCAGCTTTACTAGGGAATTGTACGTGTGGTAGCTTCCCGTTGATTTCAACACGGGCGAATGATGATGATGGCCATATGATTTCCGGGACCGTTTGTTGCTTAAAGTTTTCATGACATTTGTCTTATAGGTGAGAAAAAAAATACCGATAAAAACCTCACCAAGAAAAACTGCCCCGACCGGGAATCGAACCCGGGTCCGTTCCGTTACAAGGCAGTACGCTACCTCAAGACCACAGCGCAGCGGTGGACAATCTTTAATTTATTTAGGCGCAGCAACGCACCCCAGGTATTAGCTAGCAGCTTGTACATGTTTGTGACTTCTTAACCCCTCAACAGATCTGCATGAAAATCTGTACATACATGTTTTGAAGTACGCCGTGCGTTTAGCCGCTTTCTTCTAGCTCTACAGCCCTTTATGGGCCCTTGGCTGCTCTTCCACGCATCCCTGTCCAACGCCCTCCTCCATCTCCGGACACCGAGCTTCCTCTACTCCATCTCAACTTCGGTCTTCCTCCATCTGGTCTCAGTAGTGCAAGCTTTCTAGTGGTATTCTCATTATATGACCCACCCATCTCAGTCTGTAGCCGCTATCTACCATACTCTAAAACTGTAGGTGTAGGAGTTCACCAGAAACGAACATAAAAAAGCTGCTCCGGCGGTCGCAAATTTCGTTGTTTGACAACGAAACTCGGTATATGCTATTAAAATAAACCGAGGTAGGTATTATCCCAAACTTAGCGAAATCCGACCATTTTAACTGCGGTTTACCTGAAATCCGAAAATAAGAATTGACTCTAGCAAACCGCCATGTTGGATTAGTCGAAACGTATAACATTGTGTATACACATTTTCAGGTACGGCGAGTGTTTAGCTGCTATTATGCTCTAAAAACATGAGGTGTAGGAGTTTACCTGAACGAAAATTTAAATACCGTATTTCATATATTTAGGAGTAGGAGCGCATTACCTAGTTGAACATAAAAGATTGTATTAGTGACAGGAAGCGTTGGATTTAATCATCAAGTATTCAACTAAATGAAGCTGCAGTGTATAATAAGAAGTGTATTTATTCTAATATTTATGTAATGAAAGTATTCAAACTTACCTAACTTCCATATCCCAAAACACGAGCTAATATTTTCCACGGCATTGCAGAAACAGAATGAAATTTTAAACCGTTCAATCGTTCCTACGTTACAATGCAACACTACTCCAATGCTACATCGATCAAAATCTCATTCTACCGTAACATTTGGATTTTACATTGTTAGACAAGCAAAGGCTTCGTGCCACATGTCCTGCTCACCGTAGTCTACGAGACTTAACTGTTCTTATTATATCTGGATTTCCATAAAGACTACGTAGCTAACTGTTATATAGCTTTCCCCATTCACCTGTCTGTATATATCTCTTTGGTCCAAAATGTTTCCTAAGAACTTTATTCTCAAATACTCGCAATCTCTTCCCTCCCTTAAAGTAAGAGTCCATGTTTCACATCCATATACTATAACTGGTAGAATAAGTTTTATATATTTTCAGTTTAACGTTTTTTGAAAGGAGTTGTGACGTCGACAGTCTCTTTAATACATAATAGCATAATGCATAATATTTTCATGTTACTGTTTTCAAGTATATTCTAATTATGAAAATTATTATCTTCTGATTAAGAGACAAAATATGTATTTTTACGTTAAAAGACGGGAATTGGCAACATGTAATGTAGAAGGCACAATAGGGACAGCTCACTGCCCAGTAGTAACATGGTTGCTGGATTATTCATTTGCTCAACTACTTCTGAAGCTGTCGGATCATTAAAAAACACAGTATTTACCAGCGCTCCACTCAATACATGGGACAGGAAGTTGCAACGTAGCAAGAGATAGCACATACCTGCGCGCAGATTTAACTTAGCCGAGCAGTAAGAGGGAATGTGTGTCTCCACTCTGTGACGATACAGTAGTTTACAGTTATCTGCAATGTTCCATTTTCAGGCGTTTTTATAAAACCCTACGTATACCTTATGCTAACTGCTATTTTCTCCACAGAGTATATTACTTAGTCTATGATTTTTCTATCGATGTTTTTGGTTATCGCTGGTTGGATCAGCATTAGGGAGCGATAAGTAAGTGTACACCCATTTTTAATAAACGTTTGGTAATTTTAATATTATTAATATATCTTTTTAACATAAATTTGGGGATTTATTGCAAATATTGGTCATTTAAATTTCATAGCGATGGATAGTAATCGAGGATGATAATCAATATGGTTCCATTGTGGGTTATTGATGGCTCTCAAACTCTGGCGCATGCACACTGTTATTCTATAGGACTTTGAAAATATTTCATGTTAGTTTAAGTGCAGTTTTTCCGTAAATTTACTTGTACGTTAATAAAGAAAGAAAAAATAATGCTTGAATTGTGACTTGAACCCTGGATCTCTGATTCTGTACATCAGTACAATACCAATTACACCATCTGAGCACCGATAAGAAAGTCAACATTTCTTTCTACTTATACAATTCTCGTTCGTCCGAAGACCATCAATACCAACATGCCAATTGGAATCTTTTATTCATAAGTACTTTTATTGAGAATTTATACATTACTTTTGAACGGTAAAGCTTCATACTTTGAAGTTTTTATTAAATTAACACTTTCCAACCTATATTAATTAAGGAAGAAAAATTAAGGTTTGGAAAGTGTAAATTTAATAAAAACATGAAAAAAATTAAAATATGGTTATATTTTATTTGTTATTTATGCAAAAATCTATGTTATGTTATGGGATAAATGGTATGAGGTAGTAATCTAGAACAATATTAACACAATACATTTTCAAAATGTTTCTCACTGATATTGGTCTACAAAATCTCCTACTTGGCATAAATTATTCAGATAAAAAGCATCATAAATCAAGTTTTCACCTAAAATGGTTCACATATGCTGCTTGGAGGTCTGCTTTTATGTGCTATATATTTAAGACAGTGCACTAATGGCTTTATTTCAATTTTGTTACAACACTGATCAAGGCAACTTAAGCCATGGATCACATGTCGTAGATTTACAACACGTAGAAGAACCTGAACTCTAAAAATAAAGCTTCTAAAAAAAAATAGTTGGACCTTTCATTATCAGTTTTGAATTACAACTCTAATGATGTCAATTAAAGAGCATAAGGGCCTTCTAGGCCTGTCGCGCTTGGAGAGAGGGAGTGAATTAAAATAATAATAATAACACACAAAATACTTGCTTAACTAGTTTTTGTACATACCTGACAGTTGAAGGAGAATACGCCCAGCTATTTCTGAAGATTTCAGGATATTCTCCTCCAGGATTCCTTATTTTTATATGCGTGCCATCGATGAATCCAACTACACCATGGAAACAAGCAATTCTATGAAATTCATAATGGAGATGACGAACCTCATCTCCATTAGGGAATGTTATAAATTGTAGTTTCAATTCTGCAATAGAGGGGGATACTTTTCTGATGACAGGTGACACTGTACTTTGGCTGATGCCAGGGAGGTCTGCCACTACAAGCTGCATACTTCCTGTGAATAGAATTAATAAACAAATTGAATAAATTCACAATTGGTATGACACAATATTTATGCCATAATAAATTTAATATTTGTCTGGCCACACCTTGATTAAGTATTTGTTCCTGAATCGAGGAGTTTAGCATAAAATTAAATGAAGCATTATCAGATAATCTTTCATGTGCATAATTTAAAGAGTGAAACAAATGATGGGTAAACTTTAGTATTTGACTCTCATCTATTCAATGAATAAGTTCTACAGAATCGCACTGCACATGCACGAATGTTTAATGTAACCTTCACCAGGTGGCAGGATATAAATGTGAAATCGAAATAACCAAGCCTTCTTAATAAATTCCCAAACAGTTTATGAGAAACTGACATACACCAATTACACTCTTCCTAACCTAACAAAATAAATTGCTTTCATATTATTCAATAAACTATAAACTAATCATACATATACTAACTTGTCCCAACAAAAACACACGAAATGAAGTTAATTTCTTGAAATTAAATGAGAATAATGTTAAATATTAAAAAATGAATAGAAATATTGTTTTATTAATTTCTACTACAGTACTTTGAATGAAGATGTTTCATTATTTACATTTTCGTTTTATAATATATATATATATATATATATATATATATATATACATACACATATATATATATATATATATATACATACACATATATATCGTACTATTGAATTACTAATTATTGTCCAATTTTGTTCGTTATGTGACCGGAGTTAATAAAAATTTCACTTTTTTGCGTGTAATATACAAACAAAAAAAAAACGATCATGTTAATGATTATACACGAGAGTGATATTTTATTTCTCTACATGAATTATTTTTAATCGGTTTATATAGTATTTTCATACACGTTTGTAATAAACAACACTAGATTTTAAGAAGATTCTCACAATGCATATTGAAGAAGTTAGAATATAATCAATCATACAGCATATATTACATGACTTACGTGTATATCGGGGAATATCCTGAAAGTACAGGCGGCGACGGCGATTCGCTTGATCCCGTAGATTTTGTTCAATTTCCACATCTTCTATTAATTTATGTGCCTCCAAACCCAAAAGATTATTCACTTTTGGAATTCCGCCATTTCTACTGTGGAGCAGAACAAAGGGAAAGACGGGAATACTGCCGACTTAGAATTTGACATTTAAAAGTGAGTAAGACGTGGCCAAAACTTGTGTCGAGAGACGAGAAATGGTTTCATACTCTCTACGTCATAGAAAGGCGGAGACACTCACTCCGTGAGGAGAGTTGGTTTCAAGAATACCGGCCTAAATACTGTTTAAAAACTGCTCAAAATAGTTTTAAAACATGTTATTAGCACGCTAAAATTTACAAATTCATTTATTTGTTAATTTACATAGACCCGTGCACCCCCGAAAATTTACACGAACCCATGGCTCCCCCCTCCGAAAATCTGTTCTGGAAGCGCCCTTGGGAAGGGGTTCGCGAATCGAAAAATGTTGGAAACCGCTGAGATTGAACATGGATCAGTAGATAAAAGCTGGCACAATATCATCATCGACGTTAGATCAGTTATAGGGACAGATTGAAACTCGGATCATCGTCTGATCTGGATGATAATAGAAGAATTGTTAACGCTTTATTTTGAGAGAAACAACCACTAAAAATACTCTGGAAAATATGAATTAAAAAAATGTATCTATCTATAATGGCGTAGACCAAATAGTGGACATTTGAAAATATTTAAGAATCTTACGGAGTGTTTATAGAATCGTTCAAACATGTTTAAAATATACGAAACGTTACCTGACCTTATGTTGAAAGTGTGTAGTGCAACAGTGGCATAACAATATTGTATGGAAAATCGTAATCGACAAATTGTAGACCTCAGCCTCAAATTGTAACAGTACTAACCTATTGCGCAAATAAATATAAAACCAACCAATAATCGCGTAATTTATAAATATTTAAAAATCGTAAGAAATGTTTGTAAAATGTTTCCAAAATGTTTAAAATAGTACGAAACGTTATTATAAACGGTTGAAAAGTTTTCAGTGCACCAGTGGCATAAGAATGTTAGATGGAAAATTGTGTGGGTCTTAAAGCCAATCTCAGCCCCAACCATGGAGGTTTTTAATTTGAATGGAATAAGTGATCGACAAATAGTGGACTTTTTCCAATGTTACGAATTAATTAATAAATGTGGTATTAATAACATAACTATTTCACTGCATACCGAATCATTAGCGTGGTCACGGCCTCCATTGACGCCACAATATTCTGTTTTAATCGGTGTTCATTTATTGGAATATCGGCGTCTTGTTCATCATCGACAAGGTATTGTATTAAATCTGTTCCTAGCTATCTTCCAGTTTGATTAATCTGTGGAAATAAGTGATATGTACACATGCTACGTCCTTTAATATGCGTTTATGTTTTGTAATTTCTTTTACTTGGTAGTCGTATTTTTTTGTAAGAGCATGTATAAACAATTCGAGAAAAAAGTATCATGATGAACTGGTTGGTTAATCCCAAATTGGAACAGCCACTCTTAAAGGTGATTTCAGCTTATCTTTGTTCTGTGAAATTCAGTTATGTAATTATTTTAAACTTGACTCTCAATTCCATAACCTATCAACATAGGCCTACCAGTAGAGATGTGCTTCAATAATGGCATAAATATATTTTATAATGGCATTTTGTCTATTTTAATGATTTCTCAAACACTGAATTTTTTTTTGTATAGATTGATCTTTCATCATATATTTACTTATCTAATGGCATACAACGTTGACAAAATGTTATTTGTTCATCTGATTCATCATAATGATTCTGACTTCCAAATATTATCCGGTCTCAGATATACTACAAAGAGTCGGGCAGCACATTAGGTATTCTAGGAAAAACTGCACTTAAACTAGCGTGAAATATTTTCAAAGTCCTATAGCAAAACAGTGCGCATGCACCAGAGTTTAAAGAGCCAGCGATAACCCACAATCCAACCACTTATCGATTATCATCCTTGATTACCATCTGTCGCTATGAAATTTAAATGACCAATATTTGCAATAAATCCTCAAATCTATATTTAAAAAATGTATTAATAATATTAAAATTATCAAATGTTTATTAAAAATGTGTGTACACTTACTTATCACTCCCTAACGCTGATCCAACCAGCGATAACCCAAAACAGCGATAGAAAAATGATAGACTAAGTAATATACTCTGTGGACAAAATAACAATTAGCATCACAATATTGTCAAACAGTGTCATAATATTGTGATTTGCATATTTAAATAAATACTTCAGAATTGTCTAATAATGTTATAAGAATTGTTTGAAAAAGTTTAAAATATTAAATAATGTTAGTAAATACAGAAGAACAGCTATAGTTTACATCAATATAACTGAAAAATCAAGCGCTAGTAGAAGTGCAGTTGAGCTGGTATTCTGTATCTTAATCCAGGTTTCAGAGTTTGCAGGTGGTTCCAAAACGAGACAGTTTTTTGGGAAGAATGCCATGTCCAGTTTGGAGCCGGAATTTCACAATAGCTTCTTGTCTTGGCCAGTCAGGTGTGTTATGTATGGAGGTCTTGCAGGTTATTGTTGTGTTTATTTCTAAGCTCATGAGATATTGTTCCTTCATCTGCTTCTTTATACAGGGTGAGTCAGAAGGAAAGGTACATGCTTTGCGGGGTGATAGTATTGGTGATTCTGAACAAAAATCTTCTAATATACATATGGCCTTTTATTAACAATTTCAGGGTAATTTAATGAAAACAACCAGGAACCGGAAAAGTGCAGGTGACAGTAAATCAAGATACTGTTATCTTAAGTTTTGTTTGATTTTGTACGTTTCCTCACAAAAGATGTTCAAACACTCCACCACTAACTGCCATGCATTTTGTTGCTCTTGTAGACAGCTGTTGTGCTGCTGATCTGAGCTCATTTGTACATTCCTTTACTTGAGCACAAGATTATAAAATACAAGTGAGAAATTTGACTCTGTGCTTGTAGACTTCACTCTTAAGCCAACCCCACAAACAGTAAATAATGGGGTAAGATCGGGTGATCTCGGTGGACAAGGAATGATTCCATTGTATCTCAGCTGTCTACAAGAGCAGCAAAATGCATTCAAGTTGGCGATGGAGTGTTTGTACATCTTTTGTGAGGAAACGTACACAATTAGATTAAATTAGATTAGATTTATTTAGCCTGGTGGGGTTAAGGCCATGTGGCCTTCTCTTCCACTCACTAGGACAAACATATATTACATCAGAATATAACAATCACAATGAACTCTAATATTAAATACTAAATAAAAATTTGATCGAAAAGATAATATCTATTATATTACGAACTATAATACAAACAGTTAATGTTAGTTAAAATTAAGACTAAAACTAATTATAAAGTGTATACAAGCAAGACATATTAAATTGTCCCTGTCTAATGTTTATAAAAAACAAAGAAATATAATGAGATATAGAAAACTAATTTTACGTTTGTACAATATTTAAAACAAAACAAAGAAAATATTTGTTAATCTTAATATTATTTTCATAGATAATTAAATTTATTAATTGTTAAAAGAATACTATCAGTGAGGTGTATAAGTTAGTTTGTTATTAAATAATTCTTTAATTTGTTTTTGAAGGATGTTATAGTTTGACAGTCTCTGACATAGGTCGGAAGGGAATTCCATGTTTTGGTAAGTGAGACCGTAAAAGATAATGAATAATATACAGTGTGATGAGGAGGGATATAAAGGACAATGTGCTGATGGGATCGAGTGTCAAGATTGTGTGTGTCGGATAGTCTGATGAAGCGGCATGATAAATAATTAGGCAATGATGTGTGAAAGATTTAATAGAGAAGGGATAGGGAATGGACAGTTCTACGATCTCTTAGACGAAGCCACGATAATTGTTCCAGGGATGGTGTAACATGGTCAAATTTGCAAATACCACAAATAAAACGTGTGCAAGAATTATGAACATTTTGAAGTCTTTGAGTGTAAATAATATTTAAGTCTGTAAAAAGAGAGTCACAATAATCAAAATGGGGCATTGCAAGTGTTTCTACTAAC
This sequence comes from Diploptera punctata, assembly GCA_030220185.1. Taxonomy (NCBI): domain Eukaryota; kingdom Metazoa; phylum Arthropoda; class Insecta; order Blattodea; family Blaberidae; genus Diploptera; species Diploptera punctata. The sequence goes on from JASPKZ010009207.1 coordinate 58,716, forward strand.
ATTTTCCTAAGAGCAAATGGCAGACAATTTCTTACGCGATTTAATGAATTTATTATTGAGAAGACTGTTTTGCATGTAAGGTTTATTTGTGTATTCCAATTTAAGTTGTTGTCAATAAATACTCCTAGAATTTTTACTGTCTCACTATAAGGGATTTGAACTCCATTTAGTGATACATGCGAGACTGTGTTTAGGTTAATTGTAGATAATAGTCTGGTGACCCATAATGATTGAGTGTGACTTTCTAGGATTTAATTGCAGTCCATATTTAATTGTCCAAGTCATTAGTGAGTCAAGATCCTCGTTAATTTTGACAACAGCGTCATTTAGAGAATATTTGTCTGTGTGGATGTAGATTTGCATGTCGTCTGCAAATAAATTATATTTACAATGCTTTAGTGAGTTAGATATGTCATATATGTAGATTGAAAAAAGTAAAGGTCCAAGCACTGAACCCTGTGGAACCCCAGCTTTACAGAAGGACCAAGAAGAACATAATGCATGATTTCCTACAACAGATTGCTGGCGCTCATGAAGGTAGGAATTGAACCATTGCGTGGCACTATCAGAGAGTAAGAGGTTTTTAAGTTTATGCAACAATAAGTTCAAGTCTACCGTGTCAAATGCTTTACTAAAGTCCAGTAATGTAAGAATGGTAAGTTTTCGATTATCAGCAGCTTTGCGTATGTCTTTGCAAATATTTAGTAGAGCAGTATTTGTATTGTGTCCTGTCCTGAAGCCTGACTGAAATTGATCTGGTAGGTTGTGTTCATTTAGGTAGTCAGTCAGTTGTTTATGGACTAATCGTTCCAGAGCCTTTGAAAGGGTAGGTAAAATGCTAATGGGTTGAAAGTCGTTCGGAGTTGAGGGCGTTTGAACTTTAGGCAGTGGGCGTACGAGGGCTTGTTTCCACAATGAGGGATATGTAGAAGTTTGTAGTGAGGAGTTATACTAGGTAGTATAGCGTCATTATTTTATTCAGTAAAGTAATATTTATATGGTCAGTTCTATGTGCTTTGGTTTTTATTCGCATGACGGCTTTCTTTACGTCGTAATCTGTAACATATGAGAAGTGGAAATGTTCTCTGTCGGGTTGATTTGTCAGTGATAATTCATTTATTGTTTGTTCTTTATCCTTTGTAGTAGTAGTTATGCCTGTGAAGTGATTATTGAGTGTGTCCAGGGAAACAGGTAATTTGTCTACCTGCGTGTCTTTTCTCCCAATTCCCATTCTATTCAAGTTTTTCCATATTTCTGAAGTATTAGTCTGTTAGGCTGTATAAATGTCTAAGTTTGGCGTTTCTTATAGCTTGATTTGTCTTGTTACGTAATTGTTTATATTGATTAAGATTTGTGTCTGTTTTGTCGAGTCTATATTTCTTATGTGCTGCGTCTCTATCAGCCATCAAGTTACGAATTGAAAGAGTCATCCAGGGTGCAGGGCATCGTTTCACGAGTTTAGTTTTTAGTGGGGGCGTGTCTGTTGTATAACTGTAGTATAAAGTCATTTAGTGCCTCAACTTTTTCATCTACAGAATGCAGCGTCCATATTGAATGCCACGGCATCTGCATAGCTTCTTCAATTAGGGCTGCATTATCTATATGTTTTATGTCTCTATACGTAATAGTCTTTCGAGTCGGTTTAGGGCACTGCAGGCGAATATGCTTAGAATATATCATGTGCTGATATTCCCGGGGCTGGCAGTTGCCCATGAGTAAGTACTCTGTCTGGATTATTAGTTGCAATTAAGTCAAGTAACGTCTCAGAGTGATGAGTGTGATGTGTAGGCCGTAGGGGTAGGAGAGTCATATCACAAGCCTGGAACGTAGCCATGTCTGTTATCAGTGTCTAGTATATTTATATTAAAGTCGCCCATAACGATAATGTGTTCATATTGTATTCGCTCGTTTTGTAAAGTGGACTCTATTTCAGCTATAGCTTTAATTTTATGAGGTTGGTATTCTACACAGAGAAGATATTTTTTGAAACTGACAAATATTTCTATAAATATAATTTCAGCAGGTGGTTCGTTATTAGATAAATACACAATTTTAGGAGTAAGGTCCGTTCTGACAAAGGCTCCAATACCGCCCCTGCGACTGTAAACACGACCATGTCTAAGAAAAGTATAACCATCCATGTTAATTAAAGAAGAGGTAATTAAAAAACTTAAGATAACAGTATCTTGATTTACTGTCACCTGCACTTTTCTAGTTCCTCATTGTTTTCATTAAATTACACTGAAACTGTTAAGTAAACACCATATGCCTATTAGAAGTTTTTTGTTCAGAATAACCAGTACTAACACTCCTCAAAGCATGTACCTTTCCTCCTGACTCACCCTGTATAGAGTTTAGAGGAATGGTATGATGTATCTGTTTTGAAGCAGTTAAGGAGCATGGCAGCTTTCTTTGCTAATGTGTCTACCTGTTAATTGCCAAAAATCTGTCATTGCAGAGGGGTCCATGAAATACAATTTTCTTTTGTGCATTTGGAACTTTTTTGATCACATTATAGTGTGAAGTTTCTATTAGGTCACTGAATTTTTAAAATTCTGGTAACAACTTTTATTGGGATGAGGTTCTTTTTACTAACATTTTCTGGGAAAAGTCCACTTTAACTTACCTGATATTATTTTTGAAGTCCTATAGAACAACAGTGCACATGCATCAGAGTTCATAGAGCCAGCGATAACCCACCATTGAACCACACATAAATTATTATTGTTGTTTTGATTATTATCGTTTTTCTTTTGTTTTATGTATTTAGACACATTTAAAATGTAATGAACCTAAAAGCTAACTCACACTTAACCTAATTCAATTACTCTAACCTCGGGTGGATCCCATGAAACCCTTTTTTCACTCGTTAATAATTGCAACCATCGATAACTCACTGCTTCCAACTGTATAATATACTCTCTGGAAAAAAAATAGCAAGTCACCATCACAATATGTTGTATTTGAATAAATACTTAAAAATTCTAAAAGAAAAGTTAGAAAAATTGTAGAAGAAAATATTTAAAAATGTTACTAAATACAGAAGACGAGTTATATTTAACAACAGGCAAACCACAGCAACAATCAAGGTTAAGTGTTTCTAGACCTTAGCCAGTTCCTTCTGCTTATTCCTAAATGGTTTTGTAAAATATGCTTCATAGAACGTTGTTTACAGTTCTTGAATAATAGAAAATGTGGGGATTCTTGCCCACCATGCCACCACCATAAGTTTAAATTAACACACTTTTTATTGCTGCATATTTGAATAATTATCTGACATATACATATATATGTTGATTTTTTCCCCAAATAATCATAGAAATGCCTTGAAATGAGGTAAGAAATTGAGCTCAGGAAAACAGCAGTTTAGCTTTCCCAATACATTTTCTATGTCCTACAGAATAACTGGATATGTGCATGAGTATATAGAGTTGTCGCTAGGTGGAACCACATGTTTGAAGTCCTACAGAAAGTTTATGTATCTGTTGCTAGATGGCAGCACATGACTTTGAAATCGGTATGACCAACTTTCGAAATAAATTCCCAGTCATTATAAATGGTTGTACACTAACTTCTTCACCAGCATACTGCTGGTCTCACGTCCACATGTTTCATTCACAGATATGGACAATGATCCAGCCAATATAGGGGTGACACGTAGTCAGATTGTTGGATCCCCTCCTGTTATGAACCCGGAGCTGCTATTTATTGTAGTTACCCAAGTTCCTCACAATTCTGGGTGGACAGCAGTTCCATACTGACCGTAATTCCATGAGGAAATATCTTCTGTATGGAGACTCATAGCAGCACGAGTCCCATATCGCTGCACCAAGGCATCATACCTTAAACATCATGGCTTTTTCATAACCTTACATTGAGAAAAATTGATTGTATTTTAATGATGTAATTGACATTTTCAGATAAACTGATTACACTGAATTACGAGTTAGCTATTGAACACAAAGATCTGTGAAATATGGAACCAGGACTGCAAGTAAGTTACTTTGTGATATTATTCTTAAATATGTCTTAATACACAGACCAGCTATCCATAACCAATGTTAATACAGCTAAAGAGAAAACTGTTTGTCTGTGCTGAGATCTGAACTTATGACATTTACTTTTGCGATGAAACAAAGATAAGTTTGTTTTTACCCTGCAAATTACCTGAAAAGTGCCACCACATAAAGTTGCAGGTTATATATTCAAAGCCTAGTTGATGCAGAAATTTGTCTCTGTAGGTGTGTTTTATTTCCGATCCGATTGAGGGTCTTTCCACTTTTCAGTGGTTCCCCTTTTACCAGCCGGCTGCTGGCCTTTCACATCCACATGTGTCAATCACAGAGGTATATGATCAACAGCCAGTGTAGGGGTGACATGTGGTTAGCATGTCGAGTCCCCAGCCGTTTTAGCTGGTTCCTCAACCTGGAGCCGCTACTTATTGTAGCTACCCAATTGCCTCACGATGCTGGGTGGGCACCGGTCCCATACTGGCCGAAATACCATGAGAAAATTTCTTCCCCATGGAGACTCGAACCAGCACAAGTCCCATAGCTCTGTGCCAAGGCTTCGTACCTTAACCGCTCGGCTACGGCGCGGTGTTTTATTTAATTTCATATAATAAAGGTGTCTCAACACAGACCTTAGAATTTAATTTTTTTTTTCTGCAGCACAAGTTTCGTCAAGTATCAAAACCTAATATTGGTGAGCTAAAGTCGAATATGTTAAGTTTTTTTTTGTACCACATAAGGTTTTTTCTGCCATGTTGAAATAAAATATTTATTACTTTTTACGTTATATGTAATATCCATTATCCGTTAAATTCTTGTATAACCTACAGAGCCTTGATACAACATCAATTGTACAGTTAAAACAGTTTAAAATAAATAAACTAGTAGTATACCTTAAGATCTAAATGAATGGTGAATTGACTTGTGTTTGTGCTACTGCCGAGGATTTTCTCTTACCAAGCACCAACGAAAATAGTAGGCAATCTTGAAGGCATCCCATCAACCCTGGTAGCTCGTTTCCATCTCTTTTATGTCTTTATGACAAGATTCTTCACTTAGTGCTGTATGAAATATTGAAGATGAGAGAGAAGGAAGTGTAACTTCAAGTTCGTATTACATCCCAGTGCCCTCAACTTTTCGAGCATGGTTTTACACTTTTCTCACATTGGTCCACATTAGCATTACACCTGACAATTCTCGATGGCATCCTTGTATGTTTCCAATGTTTGTAGTTCCACGTCAGACATGCAGTTTTTAAAAGTAACAAGTTTGTGAATCTGTGACCATGAAAAATCTTCCTTCACTTTTGCCTCCGACAGTAACATAATTTTTTTAGCAATATATTGGTAACAAGGGGCATCTTTGTCCAAAATTTTAACAAACTGCTTCATTTATCATAGTTTTGTGTGCAAAGGAGGTAGCATTTTTTTTTCAGAATAAACTAATGTGTGATTTATTACATTTTTTGTTCCTGGCACCAGTTGTTTTCTTCTCAGCCAATTTGTAACTTTCCAGTGCCTTTCCCTGGCCCCAGAGTCTCAATCACATGAAAAACACAGACATTTCATGTATCCTCTTTGTTGTCCCAAGAAAATACTGCACACTTCAAGATCACAGTACACGTACCACTTGTTACATTATATTTTATTACTTCTAGAATAGTACACTTGTTTTTATGTGTATACTGAATGAACTACTGGCTAATTTGATGATCTTGCAGAAGATTTCCAGGCTGTTGGCCGTGGTCTTGAGGCTTGTAGTTGCCCAACGTTTCGCCAGAGACTGCGTCCGGCATCCTCAAGGGTTTTCTTGAGACTGGCAATTTTGTCGACTACCTGCTCTATTTATACATGTATCTGCGACGTGTTCTCTGCGCGGTCCATACTTCGTAAATTGTATCTGCCTTCTGGTTGGTTAGCATTAGGGTTTACATTTGGCTTTTGTTAAGACTGGTATCCATGCTTTGTTGACTTTTAATGATTCTTTTCTATTGTAACTATTGATGTTTGAATATTTCAATGGCTTCTTGTTGCAGACGGGTAAAATAGTGTGTGCAGTTAGATAATATATCTCTGTTGTTGTATTGTACTGTGTGGCCTTCAAGTAGACAGTGTTCTGCTACTGTCGACTTTTTCACTTGTTTAAGACGGCTGTATCTTTCGTGTTCTTTAAGTCTGGTTGTGATGCTGCGTTTAGTGGTGCCTATATACACCTGGCCGCAACTGCACGGGATCCTGTATATGTCTGCTGATTGATGAGGATGAAGTTGATCGTTAATAGATCTGAGGAGGTTTTTGATTTTCCTGGTAGGCCTATATACTGTTTTTATGTCTTCTCTCTTTAGCAGTTTAAATGTATAAATAGAGCAGGTAGTCGACAAAATTGCCAGTCTCAAGACAACCCTTGAGGATGCCGGACGCAGTCTCTGGCGAAACATTGGGGAACTACAAGCCTCAAGACCACGGCCAACAGCCTGGAAATCTGCAAGATCATCATAGTAACTCCGGCCGTGAAAGCCTAAGTCAATATATTAGTGGCTAATTTATTCCCATTATCCAGAAGAACGCCCTTTAGACTTATTTTGCTAGAGACAATAAATATTTGCCAATTTGCCAGTTTGTAAACTGTTCCTGAGCAACCATTCAAGCCAACAGTACACAACTTCCCTCTCTTTACAAAATACTTCTTAAATTCTTCTTCATGATTTCTATACCAATAAAAAGTTGTACCAGCAGTTAAAAGATTGTCTTCTCTAAATCTCGTGATAAAAATTAACTTTCTTTTTAGTAAGACCCAAATCGCCTACCAAATTGTTTAATTTTGGTTAATTGATAGGATGCGGATAGTTTTCTTATGATTGTTGGGACAAATTGAAATTATGTTCTGTGCTGGAAGAGTGCTGGTACTACTCTTTTGTAATGTTGTTGTTGTGGTATTGGAATTGTAATATATGGCCCATGTGCTGGCAGCTTATTGCTTCTGCAGTTTTTCTCCGGGAACTGGGTAATGTAACCAGGAGAGGGTCATAGGATGAATCTACCTTCAGTTAAACACAATGACAAACTACTATGAATTAAATCAGTGATCATATTATAAAATTGTATTATATATTAAGTGTTTATATATTTTAATACTTCACATATATACTGCATACAAGTAGTGGACTGCATGCTCTCATTTTTTGTGTTAAAAATAGAATTGTGCAAAAAATGTATGTGATATGCAAAAAACTAGCAACAGATCCATTATCAGAGGATTTGACTCATTTGCATTAATATATCTCATGCTGCAAAATCTTCGAGGTCTGTGTATTTGATGTCGATAAATTTCAAGGATTTTAAACAAATCCAGAAGAAAATTTTGAGGTAAGGCATTTGCAGTCTGCTGTGCTTAATAACGGTGAAAATTGTTACTGATACGTAAAGATGTGAATGTTTGGTAATAATGTTCCAAAAATCAATATAATTGTCAAACATTACCAATCACATAAAGTGGGGCAGGAGATTGGCCGATGTTTATTCACAAAATGAAAATATTTTCATGAATAACTTCATGACTTGAAATCAGTACATGGAAACCTATTTTTATGTGAAATACTCACGAAAACAATAATAAAAAGCCATTTTAAATTTAATTTACCGAACTGGAAAACTACCATTTTGATGACTATATTTTGTCACTTTGAACATTTTATTTTTCATCTCTTCTCTACGTTTCCCATTGAGATGGAGGCTAAACAACATTGAGACTCTCACAATCCATTACAGTTACTTAGAAAACTGTAGATTCAACAATAATATTAGATCTTTCTGATTATTCCTATTTGTCACCACCTCTTACGTCACTGGCAATGCTAAAGCTCATTGGAACCAAAAAAAAAAATCTCCAGCCATCATCATTATCCTTCACTGGTGTGGAAAGCAATGGGAAGCTACCACACCTATAATCCCCTAGTAAAACTGCAAAGCATGCCTTCGGGCAGAATTACTATGGATGGATAATTATTTTTAGCTTCTGATGTTGTATTATCCACTAAATAGTCACTCGAAATCCAATGTGAGGTTGAGTTTTTTATTAGACAAAATCACTCGTGATTTTTTTAGGAAAGCACCTCTTGTTGGATTACTTTTGATTATATATATACATACAAACATGCACACAGATTGTCTATATCATTTTTGAAGGGAAAAAAGTCATGGGTAAGGGATTGTACGAGATAGGATAGCACAAGTGGTTATTTTCTTTTGAAAAAATGATTTCTCTACATTGTGTGAAAATATTGCATGTGAATTCTGAGAAGCTTATATTTGACCTGATGATACATTGTAAGTTTCATGTTACAGGATCTCAAAGTTGAAATAAAATAAGAAGAAGAAGAACAGACCAACTATCCTGATATTGAACATGAAACATTTCCAGCTCCCGGCGAAATGAAACTTGAGGTAATGGTTTTGTTGGTATTTCAGAATTGGAGAGTGAAACTAATGCATCCTTGTACTAGTGACAGCTACAACAGTGTTGCTGCTCATGCATGGAGTAACTCCACACAATTTGTTATTCAAACGTGATATAATTTCAGTCGGAATAGTAAAAAAATCCAGCATATAGTAACTGTTGTAAAATAAGCAAAATTCTTTAACAACATAATTTGGGGTTTGAATTTGCTAGTTTGTGGAATGCATCTTTCTTTTTTTAATTAAATTGTATGCATCCAAATTCATTGTGAGAAGTAAACAAGGTCACCATTAGAGAGATTTTAAAATTTTCCCTTTTCTTTATATGCCAGAGTTTTATTAATTTTTTTCTTGAGATTGTATTTTATGTGTTTCATTGATATATATTATGGTTTGTTGCAAAAAAAAATGAAAATTGCAGCTGCTGGAGTGAATTATAAATTTTTTCTTCGGGTTAGCCTTCATTCTAATGGTCTGATGTTCAAACTAAACCTTGCATTTGTAAGTTTGGTAATTCCATTACAGTCGTTGGGGTAGTAGGAGTTTAGGGCTCCAACTTTTCTAGTCAATCGGCTCAAAATGCCTTCTGTGTTGTCAGCCTAGCATGATGGCCGCCTTTAGCTCCAAATCTTTAAAGGATGAAGAAGGTCTACAATTCATTAGTGTTAATAAGCTGTTAGTTTATGCTGACGATGTAGTGTTATTACTGTATTGAGTAATTGTGGCAGAAATTTAATATCAATGAAACTAATTACATGGTCTCATATAGAAGTAGATTATATAATGTGAATGATTCAATTAATGACACATGAGGGAAATTTTGAAGAAAAGGCTGAATTCAAATGCCTAGGGACGATAATTACAAACAGGGGTCAGGTGCACCAACAAATTAAACATAAGCTCCACGCTGGAAATGCATGCTATTTTGTATTAGAAGGACTCTTGTCATGTCAACGTCTCTCAAAAAACATTACACTGACGATATGTAAAACTGTTATGTTATATGCATATGGATAATTGAATCTTACTTTAAAAGAGGTGAAAGATTGTGAACATAAAGTCTTAGGACATTTTTGGACCAAAGAGAAATGAAGAGACAGATGAATTGAAAGACTACTAACAATGATTTCAATTTTAAAATGTGTAGCTTATAAAACAGGCTTCCTCAACCATAATTTCTGTTATAAACGTCGTCACACTATTAAAATTGTAGGCCTTTCAAAGAAATGCTTCATCCTCTGGAATACTTATGGTGCTGAAAAGATCTCTTTATTTCATACAGAGGGCTTTGGTTGTTGGGCTTGTTCTCATTTAGAATATTTTTATTTTCTCCTTCCTTGATAATTTCAATCTCTTTCGGGATATTGATTTTTTGTCTATTGTTCTCTTTGTGGATATTGATTTTGTTTTATATCTATGTTGTTGAATCTATGGCCGGTTTCTGAAGTGTGTTCAGCAAAACTTGATTTTCCTTCTCATTTAATGAAGTTTGGGAAATGTTCATTAAATCTTATTTTATAACTTCTTGAAGCAGAAAATAAAAATATGCTAAATGAGAACTCGCCCAACAACTACAGCCCTCTGTATGAAATATACAAATAATTTCAGTACCATAAGTATTCCTGAGGATGAAGCATGTCTTTGAAAGGCCTAGAATTTTAATAGTGTGACGATGTTTATGATAGAAGTAATTATAGTTGAGGACGACCCTTTTAACCTTTTGAACGCCATGCCCGGCGTGCGCCGGTGAAAGTGTGTGTACAGCTGTACGCCACGCCCGGCAGGCTCCGGTTTTCAATCTTATTACTTTAAATATTTTTTTCCCGAAATGTTTACTTCAATAAACTGAAATTATTGTTCGTTCTATGTTTGTACATCCTTTCTTAGCAATACTTGCACATCCCTTACAGAATAACGGTACAGGCTGGTTGTAAATCGGTTTTCTAAAGGAGGGTGTACATTCATGTTTCAAGGCCTTTTTTTTTTTTTTTGCTATGGAATATTGCAATTTCAGGATTTTCTCTTTATTTATTTTATTTTTAGTTGAAAAGATACCTGAGCAAGGGATAGGTCGTGCTGTGGAATACAGTGATTCATGTCTCGAAGTTGACGAAAATACAATTCGCGAGTTTATTGTGACAGTTTTATCAGAAAATGAGAGTGACAGTAACAGTTCATCAAATGGTTATTCGTTTGACGAATGTGATAGTAGTCCTATTTCTAAGAGAATATTATTACAATCTAAGCCTGTAAATAGTAAAGCAAGTGATGTAGACCTAAATGAACAGAGTGTGACTGACAGTGGTGGGCGTGTCGCGCCAAACGAAACACGTGGCATAAAACAGCTGTTTGACTGGAATTGATTCGAACCCAGGACCACAAAAAATGTTCAACAATATTTAATATTATAAGTGTTTAGTGATAATACCATCAAAATTATTCAGTAGAATAAATGTTTTAGTGATAGTGATAACAAATTTCAATAAAGTCACCGTGCTGAATTCGAACCTGGGATCTTTACAAGTGGAAGCAACACCGCCTAACCTTCAAATAAATGTAAAATAGTGAGTTTAAATTAAATTTACCATGGCATGTAGATAGTTAAATATACTTTATATAGGTTTATATTATATAGTATGGTGTAGTACTTTAAATTTAAAAAACCTGGCACCCACAGCCCAGCTGGCAAAAGGAAAACTCGGCAGTCAAAAGGTTAAAAGGTACAAATTTTAAGATTGAAATCATTTTGACCTGAACGGTGTTCAAACATGATATTGAAAGTATAGATACTAACAGTGAGTTACACATAATGTTTATGAGAAAACAGATGTAATAAGAACAGTTAAGTCTTGTAGACTGCGGTAGACAGATCACGTGGCATGAGTGGGAAATAGAAGAAGGACATATCAATCTTCACGAAGGAAAACGAGGATGAAATCTCCCAGTAGGTGGGCCCAGAATGGCGTGTGATTGGAGGGAGGAAAATTATATGGGGATGATTGAAAAACATCTCAGGATAAGGATGTATGGAATCTTTGTTCCCCATGGCCATGAACCTATGACAGTGCCAGTGACTTAGTCGGTAGTAATAATAATAGCCATGATAAAAATATTAATAAAAATTTGTATATTAACACATTGGTGACCAACAGCTCTGCGTTCCACCCACCGCTGCTAGACCGGACATTTCTGTCAGTAGCGTGGACTTTTAAATTTTAAACCGCGCTAGCACAGTGTGATTTTTATATCAATATATTTACAGTCAATAACAATAATGCATAAGTAAATCATTATTAGTGTTCTCACCAGACCTTCTAGTAGAAATTGAGAGTTTGATAGCGTAGGAAACATTTCCCTTTATGTAAAGGCACAGGGCAAAAGAGCATATGTAGCGAGTTTCTTTTCTTGTGTTCACTGAAAACATGGCAAGGTTTAATTTATGTTTCTTCATGTCAGCCTGCTTGGTGGGTCTTGACGTGGTGCCCTTTTCTCTCTGTCTTCCCTCCTCTTCCCTTGTATCTGTTCCTAATTTCATGACTGCCAAACAAGAGGCTGTTTCAAGCAAAAAACTTCTGTTTGACATATTGTTGTAGGATTTTGAAATTTATAGACCTAAAAAGCATTAAAGAGTGCTCAATTCAGAAGCCACAATACAACTTTCTTGCTTCATTTCACTGTTTTTCTAAGGATGGAGTAATATGATAGGTACTGGTCAGCCCTGTCTACACACTTCACATACTTGTTATATTGAAGTATTCAATAGGGAATTTTTACAACTTTACCCCTCCCACTCTCGTGTTGACTGATGCAATGTGCTAACCATTCTTACGTCTCTTTTATCTTTCGATGTTTGTAGCAAAAGGTTCCACTTACTACAAAATACACATTCTCCTGGTTTGAGTCTATTTCCTGCTTCCACAAATGATTTTGGAAGCCCTCTGTTAATCCTTATTGTTCCACAAACCATCGTCTTTCTTTCCAGCAAATTTTCGGCTATAGCCACACTGTTATAATAATTATCCTTGTAGACATGATGCCACAGATATAAATGCGGCTCCAGAACGCAAAATAATGTTTCTTCTAATTTTTCCCCTCTGCAACATATATTTACAGGTTACATACATATCCCATAATCGCCTAACTATCGGCACTAAAATTCCATATTTCACCAGCCATCTGTCTTAAAATTGTAAACAACTCTTTCTGTAAAGTTGGCATTTTCATAAAAGAGAAGAGAGGGGTACAAAAACAACTAAAGTTTATTTCACAATGAGAAAAAACAAAATTGCACGCTCCTTCAAAAGCGAAGAGGCTGGAAAACCATAGAAAACGTAAACACGGAAATCTCTGTGACCCGTCGTCTAGCGCTGGCCATTTAAACACGGAGATCTCTGTGGCCCGTCACCAATGTGTTAAGTACCATGTGTGCGATTGTCTCAAATATATCACAAGACATTTTGTACATTTTCTTCGTTCTGATGCACGCGTCTTGTTTTGCTGATTATTCTGTCAGTTCACCTTTCATTACTTGACATCTAAAACAAGGGCAGAAGGTAATGGATGATCTGGGTACCTCTCAGTAGCATTTTACCATGTTTCACCATAGAGTGGAATAATGTTGGTGTACTCCTTATTTGTAAACATAGCAGGAACACCTCAAAATATGAAGACCCACTGTTGTTATTACCCACTTCCACAAACAAAATAGGAACAACATATGTGGAACAGGTTCATAACCCTTGTTTGTGCCCTTTCCAGCACTATGACATTCTTTTCGAGTTCCACTGCAAATTTAAAGGAGGAATTGTTCAGGCCCCCAAACTTTTCTGCTGACAGTGGAATATCTAAGATAACACTGAATAGTGCAGATGTACTATTTGTAATGTATATAGTTTAATATACTGAAACATTGTCTGTCTGTTTGCAGGCCACATCTTCTGCTGTGAAAAATGAAATTAAAAACATTGATATTGAAGAAGAGATAACTTATAGTTTGGTAAGTTCACTTTCTATGAAAAATATAGCCCATTAATAGTGAAAGGTTTTTTATTATTTTTCATTGCAATCATTGGTTTTGGTACCTGTTTATGTAACTCAGTTAAGATTTGGGAATGTGCGATGATCACAGCAATTACCCCAGCTGTCTTATGAAAATGTCTATACCGACAGTGGGTTTGCTGCCAAAAGTTTACTTATGCTGAAAAGGTCGAAGCCAATAAGCCAGTACCTTGGTCGAAACAGTGACAGACTTTCACCCTAAATGTACAACCATCAAGAAATGTAGACATGGGTTCCACTAGTGTACAATTTTCCAGAGGTGAAATAATCAACCATTGCGTTCTTAGGTCGGGAACTATTTCAGGGAATCCATGGCAGTTGGAAAACATAGGTCAGGATAGGGATGTATTGAGAGCTTATGCCTGCATGGCCTTGAACCTAAGGGTTCATATCCACTCTGTATATCGGTTCGATAGTGTCAGTTTTTTAGTATGACAAGAATGTGCTATAGTTTATAAAAACTTCTCTTCCAAATTGTTCAGTTTATATAAAGTTTAATAACTTATTATTGTAAATATGTTTCTATAAATCTACCATAACAGCACAGTATACTGATGCATGTACATACTATAAGAAACACATCGACTTATAATGTGAACCAGACAAAAGCTGACGTCCAGTAAATTGTATACTTTGTTGTTGTATAAGATCAGTATCACTTAATTTTGTTTTATATTGTTTTTTGTGTTCGATAAAAGTATAAAAGTTTCAGTGGAAAATTCCTTATGGAATGTCAAAATGGATTTAGGAAAGGAAGATCATGTATTGATTCAGCATTTTCTGTTAAACTATTGCTTGAAAAAAGAAGAGAATTCAACTTAGAAACACATTTTGCTTTCATAGATTTTGAAAAAACATTTGACACAGACAAAAGATCAAAACTCTTAAATATGTTGGAAGACAGAAATATACCAAATTTACTTCGGCAAAACATACAAAATATTTACAAAGACAACACCATAAAGATTAAATTAAATAACAGATTTTCTGAAGAAGGAATTATAAATCATGGTGTGAGACAAGGCTGCCCCCTATCCGCAACACTCTTTGGAATTTATATCAATGAAGTAATATGTTGCTGGAACAAAAAATATAAATTTGGAATAAGAATATCAGAAAATAGAAAATTAAACACCATATTGTTTGCAGATGATCAAATAATAGCAAATTCCGCAGATAATCTACAGAAAGGTCTGTATGAACTTAACAAAATTACTGAAGAATATGGATTAAAGATATCTACAGAAAAAACAAAAATTATGGCATTTCAAGGTGTAGATCCTGTCAGAAGTAAAATTGTACTGGACAATAAAATTTTGGAGCAGGTGAATAATTTTACATATCTAGGATGCAATATCTCATATGAAGAAGAAAAGGATGTAAATGCAAAATTATCTCAATTTTTAAGAATTTTAGGGTTAATAAATTCTATCTTCAAGCCACAGTTAGTCCAAAAGCATTCAAGACTGAAAGTGTATAAAACACTGGCTCTTCCAACTCTTTTGTATGGTAGCGAAGTATGGACGTTGAAACAGAATGATATACAGCAGATATCTGCTGAAATGAGATATCTTTGGAGGACTGCAGGATACACACTACTAGATCAGAAAAAAAAATGAAGACATCTTAGAAGAATTACACATGGAATCTTTAGAAAACAAAATTACTGATTATAAGTCAAGATGGATGCAACATGTTCATTGAATGGAAGATCATAGAATACCCAAACAAATGTTAAGATATCAACCTGCAGGAAGAAGAAGACCAGGACATCCACTCAAAAGACTTTTTGATGGTGTTCCTCTTGAGGCCGAAACAGGTCAACAAATGGCCTAAATTCGTGAATGTACTATGATGATGATAAAAGGATAACTAGTATAAATTAAATATTGTAAATTTAAAAAATATTATATTTAAATTAATGTCGGGAAGTAAACATTATGAGGTTATATCATTAACAGTGAGTGGAGAACATATTTTAATCGATTCACCTCATACATTTTCAAACTTCTTTGATACCGACGGTTTCAGACAATGTCATGTCCTTCTTCAGTCATGGCTTCCACTGATGAAATTCCATGATTGTTGATTTCTTGAGTGACATCACCTCTTGTGCTGCCATCTTTCATTGGGATTATAAACTTTGTAATTAAATTTTTATCCGCCGGAATATCGAAATTCATAGATCGATATTTACTCTTCTGAATGAATATCATTTCCCAAATTGTCAATTCCAACGGTTTATCCAATTGTTTCAAAAGTTTCGCTTTTTCAATTTTATTATGTTCTGGTAAACTATGTGCAGCAATTGCTGATTTTCAAATTAAATTAAAAAATTGTGAAATTGAAAAATCAGCAATTGCTGCCCATAGTTTACTAGAACGTCATAAAATTGAAAAAGAAGCGAAACTTTTGAAACAATTGGATAAACCGTTGGAATTGACAATTTGGGAAATGATATTCATTCAGAAGAATAAATATCGCTCTATGAATTTCGATATTCCGGTGGATAAAAATTTAATTACAAAGTTTATAATCCCAATGAAAGATGGCAGCACAAGAGGTGATGTCACCAAAGAAATCAACAATCACGGAATTTCATCAGTGGAAGCACTAAAAACAGCTCCCAAGTCTCCAGAACATTGGTTTCGCTATGTTGATGACACATTCGTAGTATGGAGACATGGCAGTGAAGAATTGGAACGTTTCCTTCAACACCTTAACAGCAGACACAACAAAATACAGTTCACAATGGAAAAAGAAGATAATGGAAGACTTCCTTTCCTGGATGTTTAAATAATAAGGACTGGCAATGGGGAAATTCAACATACAGTTTACAGAAAACCTACACACACAGACCGATATCTGCAGAAAGACTCTAACCACCATCCAAGACAAAAGCGAGGTGTCATTAAGACACTGTTCGACAGAGCGACTAAGTTATGCCAACCACAACACCTTAAACAAGAACAACACCATCTGTTCAATTGTTTCCAGAAAAATGGCTACACATCCAAGGAAATAAGACAAACCATACATCCACGAAGACAAAATGGATAACACACCCTCAACCAGCATAGCCTACTTACCATATGTACAAAGAGTCACAGATCGTATCGGAAAACTCCTATGAAAATACAACATAAAACAGTTTACAGACCTACAAGAAAAATAGAAGACTGCCTTCGCTCAGCTAAGGATCCTCGGCCACCTCTCTCCACTTGCGGCGTATATCGACTTCCTTGTTCGTGTGGTAAATCATATATAGGGACCACGAAAAGAAGTATAGCCACCCGTTTATCAGAACATAAAAGAAACTGCAGACAAGGAGAAATGGATAAATCAGCTGTAGCAGAACATGCCATTACGAATGGACACCAGATTCTATTCGACGATACACAAGTTTTAGCCACAACTTCCTACTATTTCCCTAGATTATACCGAGAGGCTATAGAAATACACAAGCATAAGGGAAATATTAACAGAAAAGAAGAAGGTATCAAACTGTCTAAGGCCTGGTTTCATACACTAGAAAATACAGGGTGGACCGCTCGAATGGACCTAATTTCAATTGCTTGTTACTGGCAAACGGTTGAAGATAGAAACTTAAAACAACGTTCATAGTACAGAAACTCACCAAGTTTCGAATCCTGTCGGTAGATGGCACAAAGATACGTTTCTCGTTCTTAGATTTAATTGTTTGTGAAAATGGCGACTCCGCAGATGAAAGCGCAAGCTGTTTTGTGGTATGCGGAGTTTAAATCAATCATTAGAGTTCAAAGGGAGTTCCGGCGTGTGTTTAACCGTGATGCTCCAACTGCTAGAAGCATAAAGAAGTGGCGTGATACATTATTAGCTACAGGATCTGTGTTGAAGAAGCATGGTGGTGGTCGCAGAGCATCCGATGAAATGGTAGCAAATGTTCAAGCCGCATTTGAGCGAAGCCCCCGGAAGTCATTAAGAAGAGCTTCGCGGGAACTTCAAATACCAAAATCGACATTACAACGGATTGTCCACAAACGCCTCAAACTGCACGCATATAAAGTGCAGTTAGTGCAACGTCTGGAGCCGAATGACATGCCGAAATGAGTGGAATTCGCCAATACGATGCTGGACCGTCTCGGCGCTGATCCTGACTTCATGACCAAGATTTTCTTCTCGGACGAAGCCACTTTCCATTTGTCAGGCAAGGTAAACCGGCATAATGTGCGGATCTGGGGATCGGAGAATCCTCACGCTATTCAAGAGCATGTTCGTGATAGTCCGAAGATGAATGTTTGGTGCAGTTTGTCACATAATAAGGTCATTGGACCGTTTTTCTTCGCCGAGAAAACTGTTCGTGGTACCACATATCTTGACATGCTGAGCAGTTCTTCTTTCCACAAATTGAACAACTGCAGCCTAACATCGTTTTCCAGCAAGATGGTGCTCCTCCCCACTGGTCCAATGAAGTTCGTACGACTTTGGACAACATTTTCCCTGGCCGTTGGATTGGTAGGGGAGGACCAATCGCGTGGCCCCCGAGATCTCCCGATTTAACACCACTGGATTTCTTTCTCTGGGGCTATGTCAAAGATAAAGTTTACACCACCCCAGTCAAAGACCTTCGTGATCTTCGTGAGCGCATCATAGAGGCTATTGAGAACATTCCAGAAGACATACTCCAACGTACTTGGCAAGAAATTGTTCATCGCTTTGATATCGTCACAGTGACTGCTGGGGCTCATATAGAGATGTGGTGATCTGGATATCAAAACTTGGTGAGTTTTTCTGTAATATGAACGTTGTTTTAAGTTTCTATCTTCAACCGTTTGCCAGTAACAAGCAATTGAAATTAGGTCCATTCGAGCGGTCCACCCTGTAAATGCATTAACACCAGTGACAACAAGGAGACGACTATTAGCCAATCAGCAAGAGCCACGCCCACTCACCCTGCACCCCCCACTAATACAACGTCCTCTACGTCCACAGCGCTCATTCTAAGTAGATCTTCCGACCAGGAAACACGCATAGAAGCACTCGCCACTGAAGATGCCCTCCGCAGTTGAGGGCGAAACGTCTGGTATCAACACCAACTATGGACCACGGCCACATAACCCGGAATCACTCAACATTACTAAAAATATTTATTACTTAAAAAAAAAAACACATAATCGCACTTCTCTAGTTTAAACTTCCCGTAAGTTCTTCAGATTATTAAACTGTGTCACTTTGCACTATACTTTATAAATTTATTTTAACGTGAATAACACGGAGACGGGCCGACTTGATGCTGCTCGTTGTCCCGCATCTGAGGAGACTGCATATATAAGCTTATGGTGGCGGGACTTTCTGGAAAGTTCCATAGAATAAATATTAAGTTGGTAGATCTGAGAATTTCAGAACCAAGCGCCAAATAGTAAGGTATCCAATTAGAAAATTTCAATTTAATAAGCCGCCTCCCATATGAGGGAGACAGAACAAATATTACCAACTTGACTAAAATGCTGATAAAAGCAAAATGACGTAATGCCAGGGAAAAACCTTTCTTTATCATTGCAGGTGTTCAACTGCGTCTAGAAGGAATGTTTATTACATCTCGGGCAACTACTTGATGCCTTGCAAGAGCGAACTATGTAACATATGTACTTAATAAATTCAATATTAAATCAAATTAAAATTATAAAAATGTGGATGGTGATAAAGATTCATCCAGATGTAAATGCAAAAATATCTAAATTTTTAAGAATTTTAGGAGTAATAATTTCTATCTTCAAGCCACAGTTAGTCCAAGAACATTCAGACTAAAAGTGTATAAAACACTGCCTCTTCCAACTCTTTTGTATGGTAGCGAAGTATGGACGTTGGAACAGAAGGATATACAGAGACTTAGATCTGCTGAAATGAGATACCTTCGGAGGACTGCAGGATACACACTACTAGATCACAAAAAAATGAAGACATCTTTGAAGAATTTACACATGGAAACTTTAGGAAACAAAATTTCTGATTATAAGTCAAGATGGATGCAACATGTTCATCGAATCGAAGATCACAGGATACCCAAACAATTGTTAAGATATCAACCTGCAGGAAGAAAAAGACCAGGACGTCCATTCAAAAGACTTCTGGATGGTGTTTCTGTTCAGACTGAAACAGGTCAACAAATGGTCTAAATTCGTGAATGTACTATGATGATGATATTTATTATTATTATTATTATTATTACTATTATTATTATAGTAAAACTTGTTTAATCCGGATAATGAGTAATGCAGAAATCTGTCCAGTGTGAACAAATTTATTGGTCACGGCAAAATAATAGTAGTAGACCATGATGCAATTCTAGCTCTTTTAGTTAAGAGTGTTAATTTTCGTTTGTCTGACCGTGAATTCAGGTTTCTTTCGTTATGTGAAAAATTAAAAAAAAAGGTGAAAATATTCCACTGGATCGATATCCTGATCAAAAAGAGATGGCAACACTGGCCCCTGCTGAATTTTATTTATTGGTATATTTGAAGTTGGGCGGGATCTAATTAACTCACCTCTGCCCAGGAAGGTACACCCAGGTGTGTTTTACAGTTCGCCAATGCCAGGAGATAATATCAGGAATTTATTAAGAATACTTTGTGACATTAAGAAAATCACACTATGTTGTGATGCCTGAGTATCAATTTATGGCTCTGGTTTGGGTTTCTCAAGATACTCAGTCTACAGACACCCTGTAACTATTGTTGTAAAGTTTGATATTTAACTTTGTTCACAGGTCGCAGCATTTGGTGTAAAAGAGGAAACTGATGATATTAAACAAGAGGTACCAACTATAACAAAGGTAAGGATTTTGTTTATATTTACTTTTGCAATATTAGAGCATCTGTTATTTTGATGTGTGGTTATGCTACTTAATTAATCTGAGTGAATTATTTAAAGTGGTTCTGTTGAAAAACCACTCACAGTATTTTCCAGTCTGTAAGATGCACTCGTCCCCTTTTTTACAATTTTTCCACAAAGAACTTAACTTGTATTTGAAGAGAAAAATTATACGCTCAGACCGGACTTGAACCCGGGACCCTTGGTTCTCTAGACCAAGTGCTCTACCACCTGAGCTAGTACCGATCTAAATGCAAATCTTTCTCTATATACGTTGTAATTCCCGCCCCACCAAATGCTATGAAGTCTTTGCTTCTATCTTTTGCAAATGGCGGCTCCTATATTAAGAAGACATATTTGGGAATTATACATTGCAATACAAATGCCAGTATGGCTTTTTTCAATGTTTTTATTATTAATTTCATACATCTCAATGATGGAAGTTACAAAGTATATAGAGGAAAATTTGTGTTTAGATCGGTACTTGCTCAGGTAGCTCAGATGGTAGAGCACTTGGTCTAGAGAACCAAGGGTCCCGGGTTCAAGTCCCGGTCTGAGCATATAATTTTTCTCTTCAAATATGATTTATCGATCATTGAGATGTATGAAATTAATAATAGAAACATCAAACTTAACTTGTGTTTCATGAATCATGATCTTCAAATGTTTTATCTTAACTTTGGATGACTACTTTGCATGTATGTGAATAATTTCTGCTGAAATGGTAATGATATTATGTGAGTTTCCTTGCATCCATTTCAAAACTTTGGTGTTTATTCCTGCTCACTTCACACATGCTAGAAATAACATTATAGTCTCATGTCAATTTGATTTTATAATTAACTGCCTACGAAGATATTGGAAGTTAAAAGGGAGTGTAATGATGATAGTCTTTACCTTTGTTATGTGAGTTGCATCCATTTTTAAAATTAAGTTAAAAAGTTTGTCTTATTCACCAGTAAATAAAGTACCAGTACTTTGGTTTCTTCGTTTTGCAGCATTTCCTCAGTGTGACCTTGTAATACACCACTGTATATTTCTCTCCTTACCACTGTTCAGGGATATATTTAGAACTCAGTTTTACCTTCATAACTCTCAAAGTCTCATTTTTAAGTGCTGTAGTTCACCAGATATGTGGTGTTCATTAATACAACATGGTTGTAGTCAGGAGTTCACTGGTTTGAATCCTGATGGAGGCAGTGTATTTAAACAGCCTAAACCTTCCAACTGCATCATGACCCTGATGTTGGCTCATCCTTTAAATGAAATGAGTATCAGATATTCGCTGTGGGGGTAATGGTTACCATTATGTAGAACTAAGAACGTGGGTGACATCTTGTGCTAAATTATGCAAAGGTGGAAGTCTTAACCTTCTGATGCACTAGTTGGATCACTTTACCTTATATTTTCCAAGATTCAACCTCTTTAAATTAAATACTTAACTATTTCTTAGTGTTTTGAATGTTATACAGTAAGAGATGTCACATCAGTTAGCTTTAAAATAAGTCTGCTTACTGTTGAGATAGGGAGCGACAGTGGTGGGAACATTTATGCCAGATGCCTCGTCATCTAATTATTGACACGCGTGAATGGATTAACGAGATTCCCTCTGTCTCTATTGACAATTAAATAATCAATTCAGTTTAGGACTTATTGTCTGTGTTAAAATTTAATTTAACCAATCACATTAAGAACACACATTCAAATTTATATTTTCATGTGTTGCATGTGTGAATGTATACAGGTTGAAAGTATGTGTAAAAAGTTCCAGTAAACATGGATCTACAAACAAACCATGTGCGAGATTTTTCATTATGAATATGAGGTCATAACTTGCAATATCCATTGTTGTTAGTTTGGCGCTACAATAAATAGTGAAGAATGACTTAAACTTTTAAACATTTTTTTCCTCAAAAATTGCATAATGGTGCATAGCTGTTTGATACGTAACACCGTCCAGTTATTCTCAGTGCGGGTCTATAGAAAATAAATAACGATTCAGGTCAAGATTGTACACTATATTTTTTTAAACTTTGAATTCAGTATCTTCATATGTGTCTTATTAACTACACACTAAAAATATATTGTACTTTTCTTCTTTTTCGATAGACATGTGCCTATTTACGATTTTTATTATTAATTTAACACTTCTCATAGAAGGATAAATTATATTTGAAGAGAAAAATTTTCGCCTAGACCGGGACTCGAACCCGGGACCCTTGGCTTTCCGGGCCAAGTGCTCTACCAACTGAGCTACCGAGGCAGCTCAGTTGGTAGAGCACTTGGCCCGGAAAGCCAAGGGTCCCGGGTTCGAGTCCCGGTCTAGGCGAAAATTTTTCTCTTCAAATATAATTTATCCTTCTATGAGAAGTGTTAAATTAATAATAAAAATCGTAAATAGGCACATGTCTATCGAAAAAGAAGAAAAGTACAATATATTTTTAGTGTGTAGTTAATAAGACACATATGAAGATACTGAATTCAAAGTTTAAAAAAATATAGTGTACAATCTTGACCTGAATCGTTATTTATGTACTTTTCTTCTTTTTCGATAGACATGTGCCTATTTACGATTTTTATTATTAATTTAACACTTCTCATAGAAGGATAAATTATATTTGAAGAGAAAAATTTTCGCCTAGACCGGGACTCGAACCCGGGACCCTTGGCTTTCCGGGCCAAGTGCTCTACCAACTGAGCTACCGAGGCAGCTCAGTTGGTAGAGCACTTGGCCCGGAAAGCCAAGGGTCCCGGGTTCGAGTCCCGGTCTAGGCGAAAATTTTTCTCTTCAAATATAATGTGCCTATTTATTTACACACGCTATGTCAATGATGATTACATGTTATTCGATCTGTTGAGGGGTCTGCCCACTTCTCTCTTTGCTCCAGGATGTAAGTTCTTCACTACTTTAATGAGCCTCTGTCCACGTGAGCATTCCATTCTCTTTTCCTTATTGTAACAAATATCATAACATCTATGATATTGCATTCCTCCCTCACATCCTACTTTCTAACTCTGTCAAATCTTGTTTTGTTTACTAAGGCTGTTAAAATATTCATTTCTGCTGTTCTTATGAGTTGTTTAGTATCTGCTCTTGTATCCGCAGGCCATACACATGTTTTATAAACTTTTACTTTCTGTGTTTAAATATTTGTTTTTCCTCACCTGTAAGACAAATGTCAGGAAAACTTTAAGGCCCAAAGGGTCCCCGAAATCATATGGCCATCGCAATCATCATCTTTCATATTCATCTTAGATTAAGCTTAGGATAAGGGACTCTCCTGGCGCACCATTATCATCATCATCATCATCACCCATCATATTATCGGGGCAATGTAACCCCGCCTTCCAGGTGCCCCAACCTCAGAAGTGGGTTACAAGTATGCCATGCCAGGAGAGAAACCAGGAATGTCGAAAGACAAACCTGGGGCATTTGAAAAAAAAATTGTTTTTCCATATAACATCTCGTAAGTATCCTGATATCCTCGATGTTTTGAAAACCTGAGATGTTACTTGATCAATCAATATACCAGAGCTAGAGATGTGTATCCCAAGATATTTAAAATCCACAACTTGTTGTATAATTCTAATTTGCATCTTATAGATATACACATACATTTAGTTATATTTGTAGAGATGTCGATATTTAATTTTTCTGCTGTTGTCACGAATCAATGAAGTAATAATTGGGAGTTCGTCCTCAGTTCTGGCGACCAGAACTGTATCATCAGCGTAACATATTGTATTAAATTTTTTATTTCCCATTTGGTAATCTGGTAGGCACTATACCTCTTATATAATTTTATCTATTATCTGATTAAACAATAAATGGCTTCTTGTTTTATTCCTTTTGCACACTTAATTCCTTCCGTAAGTTTCCTATTTATAGAAATCTTGTTTCAGTAATTGTATTTATATCCTTTATCAAATTTATTACTGGCTTGAAATTTCTCACTCTTCCGAGATTCCTATTATATCTTCTATTTTGGTTGTATCAAAGGCTTCTGTTAAATAAAAACAGAAAGAAACAGGTGTTGTATATTACTTTTCAATTCTAAAGTATATATTTTTATCATAGTGAATGTTCCATTACATTAAGACATAAGTAAAGGTTAAGACTGTTTGATAAAAACAACATTGTCATTTCTGCCGTTAGACTTAATTTAACATGGCTGCACAGAATAATGAGTGAAAAATAAAAAAGTATGATATATATTGTGATTCATTTTGATTATTTGGCATCCAAGACAGCTAAGTATTTACACATGTTAGTAAGGATAGCATGAAGATGAGTGTAAAATTATTGGTATTTAAGAATTTTAAGACCGAATAAGTGGGAGTGATAAAAGAAAATTTGAGCAGCACTACAGGAGGACATCAGATTAGTGACAGAAGTTGGAAGGAATCACTTTCATTTCTCTGCTATGTAGAAGAGAGTTGTTAATTTTTTAGGCCATATCCAAACCATGAGAAATAATTTTAAGGGCTGCTAATTTGACATGTTGACGTGCCATTCCTAGGGACGTTTAAAAAGGGTAGCACATGTCACTCTTATGTGAATGTTTAGCAGGAGCCACTCTTGTAGACGTTTGTAAGAAGGAGCACTTGGAAGTCCATTTAGTTTTTACAGTAGAAAATTGTGATTGGAATTGGGAAAGAGTAATATTTTGTGATGAATTATCTATTGTACTACAAAGAATTAATTCAGTTTTGTTTACTGTCTATATGGAACTTGATTTGATCACAGATACACCACCATTTGTGCCCAGAGTAGTAGAGTATCCGTATCATCTTGTAGGTGGATACCTCATATTGGGCACGAACCATCGCATTAGTGTAAAATTTAATAAGCATAAGTATCAAAGATAGAAAGTTATATGTTTTTTTATGTAAGGTTGTTATATCCTAATGTAAATCTTTAATTTCTCAATTGATTAGAGATGAATTCTGTCGAGAGAGGATATAGCCCGACCTCATTGCTCTCTGGATTTGAACCCATTTGAGAATATGTGGGCAGAAGTAAAGAAGTGTATGTGGAATAATTTGCCTAATTCTCCTGCAAAATGATTTATGGAAGCTCTTCCAAGATGCCTGGTGTGGCATAGCTGAAAACAGACACTATTAGAAAGGATTATGGAATTCAATCATGTGTGATCATGTTGAAAGGAAGATGGACTAAATATTGATATGTAACTTTTTACTTTTTGTTGGCTTTAATTTTCCAAATTATCTAGTAGTTTGTTTTATGGCATTACACATACTTTCAGGCCGAGTTGTAGCAAAAACACTAGAATGAATCTTAATCTTTCAGCCTGGATGGCCGATTGATACTAAACTCTCCTTTCTCACTTCATATTTGAACTGACACATCCACCAATAAGGAGAATATGTATCCCGTACTCCATGAACCTTGATTTGTTTCTCTCTCTGATTCATTGTTGTTACTCTCTGACCTGCCAACTCTGGTCCACTTTTCAGTGCTCCTTAACTTCTTCCTGTACATTTTATGAATTAATTGGGTAGTACATACCATATATCTCGGCAGATAAGGCAACCTTCAGATAAGATGAAGTATAGATTTTTGTCAAAGTTTTATAGTTTTAGCTTATATCTGTCCTATAAGACGACCCCCAAACTATCAACGGCCTATGAATTTAGTTTAGATCAGCAATCATTACTAGCTTACTGTACAGCATATACAAAATTACCGTATTCGTAATTTTTCAAATTAAATTTTATGTTGTATATTGTTAATATTTTAACCCCTCATTATGATAAATAAATACATTTTATTTTCATGGAACCGGCAACACTGCTACACCTTTCGATATGTTGTACTAGCATGAGAGATGATGAGACCTGTTGCATGGAAAGCGGAAGAGGGAAAAGGAGATTGTTACGATAAGGAACGAAGACTTGCCACGTGAGAAATTTCTTGTTACGCTACTATCAAACCCAAAGATATAAGTTATCTGCATATTTAAATGTTATACAGTGCCCTTTGTATCATGCATAGTAATAATAACACTATATTAATAATTGAAAGAAACAATGCAATATAAGCAATGATGTCCATGTTTATTTACTACACAAAACAGACTGCAAAAGAATTGAATAACTGGATGTGTTCAGGATTGGTTTGATAGTAGCTGTACTCACGGGGATTCACTAAATCTTTAGCAGTCCCCCCCCCCACATGTCAACTGATCGGTTTGTCACCGTGCACCATTACGTCAGTCGCAGTCAGTGGTTGCATTGCTATTTGTGTGTCGTGTGTTCAATCTAATTTTTTTTGTATCTGTCCTATAAGACGAACCTTGATTTTGGGGGCTTTTTTATGGTTCAACTATCGTCTTATCTGCTGAGATATATGGTATGTAAGTATTTGGCCAATTGTTTATTTTTATTTTTCTCATTTTCCATCTATTAGATCTACGGTCTCGATCCATTGTTCAAGTAGTCTTCCCAAAATTTCTTTATTTACTCATAATGCTATATTTATAATGCAACCTATTTTATCAAATCTCATATACAAGAAAATAGACTCATAGACCCAAAATGTTGTTTACAACATCCTAAATTACATGGAAGCAGAATTAAAACGAAGTAAATCTAAAAATTTACAAATAAAAGCTGTGAGAGCAAGTTGTGTATTACGATCTACAAGACACGAAATTAAACTGCAATCAACTGTACACCATTCTCTTCTCTTTGTGACCATTCTCCCTCTGATGCAGAAGCTTTCAGTTAAGTTTTGTGCTTGATGTACCCATTTGCTCTACTATAACCTGAGCATTTATTTGTAGTATCACAGCAGTGAAACAAATAGTCTTTGATTCTTTTCAACGTGTTTAAGTAAGTGAATAGATCGATAGGACACAATTAAAAAAAATTATGTGGATTATAGTCAGTATGATTTATGTAATATTATTATTGTTGTTAATTACACACAACAAATTTGAACTTTTTGTCGCTCGCAGAAATGAAAATAAGTGATTTTAGTTATTTGCCATGCACTGATTTCGAATTTGAAGTCCGTTTTTCTCTATCACCTAACAGTTTTTTTTGCAAGGATCTGTTGAACTTTTTCGTTATATTTCGCACATTATTGCTTATCTGCACTTAGTTTCAATTTTTTGCAATAATAATGCTAGAAGCAATTGATCTATGTAAAACCAAATCATACAAGATCGAAAAAGGTAAAATATTTTTTTCTAAGAAGGATAAATAAGTAGTTACGTTACAACAGATGCTTAAATTGTAGCAAAAATCTCACCTTTCAAAACTTCTTCCTGGATGACTTACACTGATAAGATGGCTCCGAAACATGTGTGATAAGTTGCCAGCAGCAATCAGCAAGCATGTTGGTCACTGATTTCCTTTTATAACGCATTTCTATTTCTAAAATATCTTCGTGGAACCTTTCGCCATGTTCATGACTGACGTCACCCAAGTTCGGTGAAGAAACACTATGTTTAACAGGTCGCATGACTGACTGCAAATTTGGATACTGAAGACAATGCTTATTTTTTTAAGTGAAACCAGATATATTGACCATACAGAAATAAGTAAGTGATGTGGTCCGTAGGTTCTCTCCACAACATTGGAATGGCAAATGGCATGCACGAATGCGAACCTTTTAACCACCATATTAAAATCCTTTGGCTGTTTGTACAGCAAAAATTGGGGGCCTAATATTTATCAGTATCTCCAAATTTACTATAGTTCCCGAAATATAATTGTTCGCCGTTATAACTAGTTCTGCGCTGAGATTTTGTATAATACTCTCCCCATACGTAACAGAATAAATTAGGAGAATTCTTACAGCGGCGAGACATTGCAAAATTATAAAAACACTAAAACTTACGTATTAAAATATATTATAGTAGATTGTTTTAATTCAATTTCTTTATAATGATACACAATAATGCATATATCGACACATCACAATCACAATCACAATGATGTAATGTAAGACGAACTGCACAGATCGAGGTATTACAAGCCATTACTTCACGTATTTGACAGTAGCAATCAGGAAATTTTGTATACCTGTTTATTCCTGAGGGTTTAACAATCCCTAAGAGTAATAAAACCGCGCAAAAGAAAAATAAGTGTGACCAGTTTGAGAGACAATAGCGCCTGCGACTCTCACGGAAATGATCACTTCTGCTAAAGGTTGTCGAAATATCTGACTCCGGTTAGGTGATTGGAAAAAACTAATATCATTTTCGTCTTCTGCGAGTCCGAAAACATAGTTATTGATACATTTCGAGCCTGCAAGTAATTCTTTGTTGTTGTGTGTTATTAACTATTATTGTTAATTATTATTAGCAACTAGAATTTTGAATTCTAGAAATAAAATAAAATCACACATAAGATTTTTACACCCTCTTTTCTTATAAGTAGGTTGAATAAAAAAATAAATGTTGACATTCATGAAAGACTGAAAGTTCATAATATAGTAGAAGATACCCAAACATACAAAAAACTGAACTGCATGGCAGGTCATGCCTAGAAGACCATATGCATACTAGCCAAGTTGCTGACATTAAACCCACATCCAAGGGTTGACACATTTTCATCATTTGGAAACCCACGGATATTGTATCTGGTTTTCTCAACCTGGATTCTCCACTCATTGCAACTATCCTAATATCTCATGTTGCTGAATGATTACAGACCCCATGCTTGTCAAAACTTCATACAAAATCTTCTTCCATGGGGCTTGAACAAACTATTGACCCATAGCTCTGTGTCATGACATAATGCTTTAGGTTACAGCAGAAGGAGTGGTAAATTTCTTCAACAAAATAGATTGATTTTGTTTCCTAAAAAAAGAAATTCCAATATCAACTTAAAC
Organism: Diploptera punctata; assembly: GCA_030220185.1. Lineage (NCBI taxonomy): Eukaryota > Metazoa > Arthropoda > Insecta > Blattodea > Blaberidae > Diploptera > Diploptera punctata. Next base: position 87,950 of record JASPKZ010009207.1, read on the forward strand.
AACACAGAGACAGGGCAACACACAAACAATGCTGGGGAATCAAGAACTACCTGAGATATAACAAGACCCAACTAAGCATAAACCTAAAATGTTCATATTTTTTTACTGCTGCTGCTGTTATTATTATTATTATTATTATTATTATTGTTATTATTATATTAATTATTATTATATTAATTATTATTATTATTATTATTAAAAAATTCACCGTGATCTTTAAATTATTTAGTTTCCCTATAGCTAGCTATTTATATTAAAGAGATTTAAGTGAGTTGTAATATTTCTGTCTTAAGTTTAATTTGTAAAATACTTGATATTTCAGTAGTGTACTCATAATTTTATTTTATATCATATTTAATTATTGAAGGTATAGGCAAAGAGAATATAAAACATAGAATTGAATTGAGTAGCAAAATACCATCGTTAAATTCCATATGGTGGGATAAACATATTTGGAAAGACACAAAAAATATATTGAAAAACCAGTGGGAGAATCTGTTGCAATGTATGGAAGTGAGGTATGGACAATCAAAAGGTACTACAAGATTAGACTAAATGGGGGCTCAGAAATAGATTAGTTACGCAGAGGTGCCAGGAGACAGTCAAAATTGAAAAAATGTAACAAATAAGGGAAATTATAAATATCATGGCAGCAGGAGAAAGCATAATCGAAAGAACTGAGGAGAAGGACTTTAAGTGGTTTGGAAATGTTTAAAGAGAATGGAAGGATAAGCGATGGCCAAAGCAACTCTATCAATGGGCATCCGGCCAGAAGGAGGAAGAGAGGGGAGACCGATGTTAACATGGAAGGAAAACATGAAGACATTAATGCAAGCATTGAAGATGCCCAAGATCGTAGGCTTTGGAGGTTTAGCACAGGAAGATGGCAGCAGCTGTAAAAACCCAAAGATAGATGGATTTAATTATTATTCATACATAAATATTTAATAACTGATACAAAAATACTTATGAAATGTGCTCAGAATCAACCAGCCTAATAATTAAATGGGCTAAATGTATAAAGTATACCCAAAATGTAATGAAATTTAACATTTTTATAATAGAAATCGAAAGTGACACAAGGGAGTAAATGAGTCTCAAACTTCTCACCTCACACATAATGATGATGCATCTGCTTTTTTAACTAAATTCTGCTGTTAGTAATGAGCCCTTAACTCCTGCATTTCTCGTTATACCTGGTGTGAATTGATTGGACTTCAAGATCACGTCTTGCTGTCTGGGAACTTAAAAAATACATGGTTTTATTCTTGTTCTTCTGTATGTGTATCTTTTCCAATATTATAATTTTCTTGATCTCTCCCAATATTCCCATAGTTTAGTTTGTTCTTCAAATTTATGATCTTATAACAAACAGTGTGCCACCACCAATTTCATAATTTCCTCACGATTGTTACTGCTCTTCTTTGTTTTCTATGCAGTCGTTAATACAGTCCCTGCAGTTAATTTGATAAATGTCTTTTCTTTCTTTACCATTTGTAGTTTCTATTTTCTTACTTCTTTGCTGAAGATTACATAAACTAAATTATGATCTTGAAGATTTCCGGGCTGTAGGCCATGGTCTTGAGGCTTGAAGTTCCCCGACGTTTCACCAGAGACTGTGTCTGGCATCCTCAAGGGTTATCTTGCAGTCTCTGGCAAAACGTCGGGGAACTTCAAGATCACAGCATACAGCCTGGAAATCTTCTTCAAGATCATCATATCAACTCCGGCCGTGAAAGCCTAAGTCAATACATAAGCTGAATTGTTTATTGTTGCAAATAATGTAGTATAGAATTTACTAAATATTTTGTGAAATTTGTTACGGGATATCTACCATTCTGTAACTAACTTGTAACAAATTTCAGATGAGATTACTAAATTCAAACTCATAATAGGAATAAACATGTTAAGTACAATTTTTCTGAAAACAAATAAAAAAAATTCAGGTTTAAGAAAAAAACAGGAATTTATCAAATTATTTACAAAGATTCTCCTTCCAGGAGATCATCAATGTGGATTTAGAAGGAACAGGTCTACAACTGATCTGACTTTTAGCATAAGACAGATTTTAGAAAACAAATGGGAATATAATGTTACTGTACATCAACTATGTGTAGACTTCCAAAAGCATACGATTAAATTAAAAAGGAGAAGTTATATAGTATCCTGCTGGAGTTCGGAATTCCTAAAAAGTTAGACTTATATGAATGTGTCTAAATGGCACAAAGAGTAGAGTGCGTGTAGGCAAACATTTTTCGATACTTTTGAAATCCAGAATGGGTTGAAGTAAGGAGATGCACTATCTCCTCTAATATTTCATTTTGTACTAGAGCGTGCCATCAAATCTTTAGAGGATGAAGAAGGCCTACAACTAAATGGTATTAATTAGCTCTTAGTTTATGCTGATAATGTAGTACTATTGGGCAATAGCGAGAAAATTGTAAGGGCCAACAGACACACACACACACTGTTGAGTAACACTAAGAAATTAGGACTGGATGTAAATATCAATAAAATTAAATATGTGTCACACATAGAAACACATATAATGCAAAACTTCAGATAATGAAAAATGATGGAAATTTTGAGCAAGTGGCTGAATTCAAATACCTAGGAACAATAGTCAGAAATAGGAATGAGATGCACAAAGAAATTAAACATAGGCTCAATTCTGGAAATGCATACTATTATGCATTACTGGAACTCTTGACGTCCCAACTCCTTTAAGAAAACGTTAAACTGAAAATATATAAAATGGTTATTCTACTGTTATTGTATGCGAAACATAGACTTTTACTTTAAGGAAGGAAAGAAGATTATGACTATTTGAGAATAAAGTTCTTAAGAAAATTGTTGTGCATGGAAGCTTCTTGTAGGAAAACCAGACGGGAAATGCCCAGTTGGTAGATCAAGAATGAGGTGGCAAAATAACATTTACTATGATTTGAGGGAAGTAGATTATGTAGGGAAAGATGGGAAAACATTAGCTCAGGATAGGTATATATGGAGAGCTTATGTCCATGCACATACGGGTTCCATAGTGCTGCCAGTGAGTTAGTTAGTAGTAAATTATGCATAAGAAAAAATGGTACATTTTCTAAAAAAGTACTTCAGGAATATTAAAAATGGAAAAATTAGAATAATGGTTGTAACAACTCATTAGTTGATACAGGATCACAAAAGTTGAAGAATGCGGTTAGTATTAAAACATTTGGAAAGACCAATAGAACTCATGTTATAAAAAAAGAACAAAAACATTACAATAAATATTGAAGTTCCTGGGCAAGTTTGATTTGATCTATGTTTATTCAAACTCCACCAGGTGGTACAAGAAACGCTCGGATTTCAGCTCATCAGTATTTACTTTTTTTAAAATGTTGATAATGATCTGTGAAACGTGTCCAAGTAAGAGGATGTTATTTAATAAAGTGAAGTGTATAGCTTTTGATTCATATATGTATTTTGTTTATTATTTTACTTGTAATATATCATTTACTATATGTAGGTGAAAGTTGCATATATTTAATATTTAATTTTAGGAAGTTATATTTTAAGGTTATTTTAAGTATATTATTTTTAGTCTGGACATCTTACCTCAATATTAATGTTGATTTGTTCTTGAACATGTTTCAAAATAATTCTGTTTTATCGTCAGCTTTCCCAGACTGTTTTTATTTATGTTGCATTATGTTTCACAACCTGGATGTTGATGTCAGCTCCATCCTGTGGTTGGCCAAAGAACCTCCAAACAAGGTCACGCTCCATTGGAATATCAAAATTCATAACTCTGTTTCTGTTCTTCTGAATATAAATTTTTTCCCAAATAGTCAGCTCTTTTGTATTTTCTAACTGTTTTAATAATTTAGTGTCTGAATTTATATTATGTTTTTCAGACCAAACATGAGCAGCAACTGTAGATCTTTTAATTTCTCAATTTTTAATATTTCTTATGTGTTCTTTGTTTCTAATTTTTAGGTTTCTTTTTGTTTTTCCTATATATATCTTATCACAACCCATGGATTCAATTTGATATATATATATATATATATATATATAATAATGGTTCTAATTTTTATGTTTCTTTTTGTTTTTCCTATATATATCTTATCACAACCCATGGATTCAATTTGATATATATATACATATATATCAAATTGAATCCATGGGTTGTGAAAAGATATATATAGGAAAAACAAAAAGAAACCTAAAAATTAGAACCAAAGAACACATAAGAAATATTAAAAATGGAGAAATTGAAAAATCTGCAGTTGCTGCTCATGTTTGGTCGGAAAAACATAATATAAACTCTGACACTAAATTATTAAAACAGTTAGAAAATACAAAAGAGCTGACTATTTGGGAAAAAATGTATATTCAGAAGAACAGAAACAGAGTTATGAATTTTGATATTCCGATGGAGCGTGACCTTGTTTGGAGGTTCTTTGGCTAACCACAGGATGGAGCTGGCATCGACATCCAGGTTGTGCAACATAATGCAACATAATTAAAAAACAGTCTGGGAAAGCTGACGATAAAACAGAATTATTTTGAAACATGTTCAAGAACAAATCAACACTAATATTGAGGTAAGATGTCCAAACTGAAAATAATATAATTGCATATATTTATTCATTATTACTGAACATGCAATGTATCTCTATATTGTGTTTTAGTGTTCTTGTAATACTGTGAAGAACTGAAATGTGACACAGTATCAAATAAAAAGATGAAAAAACATTTCACATTGTTCCTGAGGATTTTTTTTTAACTCTTACGGAATGTATGTTACGTAGAATAGTGCTACATCTGTTACTATAATGTTATATTTTCAGATGGACCTGACTGAAGAAAGACATGCAGAAATATACAGTCCTAATCATAGATCACAAACACAAGACATAGACCTAAAATGTACATCGTATAAATATTTTGTTTGTAAGAAGCAATTTTCTAGTAAGTCCGATTTTAGTAGACAATTACCTGTACTTAGTAACGAAAAATTGTTTAAATGTTCTGTTTGTAATTTGTCATTCTCCCAGAAGTCCAATCTTAATGCACATTTTCTTGTGCATAGTTATGAGAAACGCTTCAGATGTTTAGTTTGTAATAAGTCATTTTCCTTGAAGTCCAGTCTTAATAAACATTTACTTGTGCATAGTAATGAGAAACACTTCAAATGTTCATTTTGTAATAAATCATTCTCCCAGAAGTCCAATCTTAATACACATTTACTTGTGCATAGTAATGACAAACACTTCAAATGTTCAGTTTGTAATAAGTCATTCTCCCGGAAGTCCACACTTAATACACATTTACTTTTGCATAGTGATGAGAAACACTTCAAATGTTCAGTTTGTAATAAGTCATTCTCCTGGAAGTCCTATCTTAAAAAACATTTACTTGTGCATAGTAATGAGAAACACTTCCAATGTTCAGTTTGTAATAAGTCATTCTCCCAGAACTCCAATCTTAATTCACATTTACTTGTGCATAGTAATGAGAAACACTTCAAATGTTCTGTTTGTAATAAGTCATTCTTCCAGAAGTCCTCTCTTAATGCACATTTACGTGTGCATAGTAATGAGAAACACTTCAATTGTTCAGTTTGTAAAAAGTCATTCCCCCATAAGTCCAATCTTAATTCACATTTACTTGTGCATAATAATGAGAAAAACTTCAAATGTGCTGTTTGTAATAAGTTATTTTCCCGGAAGTCCAATTTTTATTCACATTTATTTATTCATAGTAATGAGAAACACTTCAAATGTTCAGTTTGTAATAAGTCATTCTCCCAGAAGTCCACTCTTAAAACACATTTACTTGTGCATAGTAATGAGAAACATTTCAAATGTTCAGTTTGTAGTAAGTCATTCTCCGAGAAGTCCCATCTTAATACACATTTACTTAGACATAATGACTAAGAAATGTATGTCTAAGTGCAACATCTTTTTAAAATGTAATTTTCATTAGTTTAATACAAGTTTATTTATCCAACACTGCAGTAATAAGCAAGATATATATATCTTGTTAGGGGTGACATGTGGTCAAGACATCAGGGCCTCAAGCTGTTATAGCTTGTTTTCTTAACCGTGAGCTGCTACTTATTAAAGTTACTCAAATTCTTCACAATGCTTGGTGGGCAATGATCCCATACTAGCCATAATTCCATGAGAAAATGTCTTCCCCCTTGGACACATGAACCATAGATCGGCACCAAGGCATCTTGCCTTAACCATTCGGCTAGAGCGTGGGACATTTGATTATTCACAACAATTGAATCTTTTTATATCAAATTGTTAGCACTTTGAACTTCCAAAGAACAATCCCCTCAAGTTTGATAAATTGCGCCCTGAATTTTTATGAAAATGCATATAACTTGTCCTTCTTAATCTTTGCCATTTATTTTATTTTATTTTTGTAAAGAATACTTTGAAGTTATCACTAATGCGTAGACATGTGCAAACATGATACAAACTGCTAATGAATACAATTATCATCATGATCCTGTAGCTCTATTTAGGAGCATAGGGCATCCATAAGAGCTTTTCATCGGACAATAATACTGCAACATTTTTCAGTTCTTTCCTGGTAGTAGAACGTTAATTTAGTTTAAATTATTGCAGAATATATATTTTAAATTTGAAAGTTGATTTCTCCGCCATTATACCTGTGATATTATTGTTATGACATTTTATATGGTTATTAACTTCTGAGTTGTGCAAAAGTGTTTTTACAAAGGAGTGAAAATGTCTGTTTCTCTATCCAAAATAGAAAACAAATGCTGAGGAGCATGCGAGAAGGGATGCTCATTGACAAAAGGAGAAATGTCTTTTTCTTAATTAACTTTAATTTGTGATGGCTGTTGCTATTAATAGTGTCCGGTGGAAAGTTCTTACTGATGCCCTACACCTGTTCAGTTTATTTTAATAACCTCAGGCCTCAGAGTGCATATGATGAATTAACGGTTTGTTGTATGTATTTTCAGAATCCTAAAATCTATCTGTGACTTATGAGAAATATTTGCTCATTTTGTACCCAAAAGGACAATCCCTCATTGTATATATTGTAAGTTGCAAATTGCATATTTTCATATCAGCATATCGATGATAGGCAATGAAACCCTCGTAATTGCATCAGTCATTGAAAACCACATAAGTCCAGTAGCCAGCACAGAAATATGTGATGCATAACCCGTTGAGAACACGGACTACAAATTTATTAACAACTTCACTTGTATTCTGTAGTAAAATATGTGGCAACTATTGCTTATCAATTTTCATAATTATTTAAGAAGGTTATTTGTTTCTCCTGTAAAATTTACCTAAATGGAGTTATGAGGTTTCATTGCCCACCATTAATATGTAACATTAAAACAATATTGGCATAATCATTTATTAAATTGTATTAATCACATCCATTTGAATTTAAAATATTGTTGTTATTACCTCATGATTAAGTTATTTGTATTTTTATAAAATGTTATTAAATTTAATCTTCTTATCTGGTTATGATATTGCATATGTACACTTTAGAACTATAGCCTTACTATACTTTAAGTCAAACAGGGTGCTTAACACATTGGTGACGGGCCACGGAGGTCTACGTGTTTAAATGGCCAGCGCTAGACGACCGGTCACGGAGATTTCCGTGTTTACGTTTTCTATGGCTTCCCTGCCTCTTCACTTTTGAATGAGGCATTCAATTTCGTTTCTTCTCATTGTGAAATAATTTTTAGTTGTTTTTGTACCCCTCTCTTCTCTTTTATGAAATTGCCAACTTTACAGAAAGAGTTTACAATTTTGTGACAGACGGCTGGTGAAATATCGAATTTTAGTGCGGGTAGTTAGGCGATTACGGAATACGTATGTAACCTGTAAATATATGTTGCAGAGCGGAAAAATTAAAATAAACTCAATTTTGCGTTCTGGAGCCGATATATATCTGTGGCAACGTGTCCACCAGGATAATTATTATAATAGTGTGGCTATAGCTGAAAATTTGCTCGAAAGAAAGACGAGAGTTTCTGAAGCAATAAAGATTAACAGAGGGCTTCCGAAATCATTTGTGGAAGCAGGAAATAAACTCAAACCAGGAGAAAGTGTTTTTGTGGTAAGGGGGGACCTTTTGCTACAAACATCGAAAGATAAAAGAGACGTAAGAATGGTTAGAACATTGCATCAGGCAACACGAGAGTGGGAGGAGTAAAGTTGTAAAAATGTCCTATTGAATACTTCAATATAACAAGTATGTGAAGGATGTAGACAGGGCTGACCAGTACCTATCATATTACTCCATCCTTAGAAAAACAGTGAAATGGAGCTAGAAAGTTGTATTGTGGCTTCTGGATTGTGCAATCCTTAATGCTTTCAGGGTTTATAAATTTCAAAATTCTAACAGCAAAATGTCAAACAGAAGTTTTTTGCTTGAAACAGCCTCTTGTTTGGAAGTCGTGAAATTAGGAACAGATGACAGGGAAGACGAGGAAAGACAGAAAGAAAAGAAACCACTTCTAGGAGACCACCTCACGACCCACCAGGCAGGCTAAGACATTAAGAAAAATAAATTAACACCAACTGTAATTGGAAAGAAAAAAAATACCCTCCAAACTTTGTCGCATTTTTGATGAACACAAGAAAACAAACTCGCTACATATGCTCTTTTGCACTGTGCCTTTACATAAAGGAAAATGTTTCCAATGCTTATCAAACCCTCGATTTCTACTAGAAGGTCTGGTGAGAACACTAATAAAGATTTACTTATGCATTATTATTATTGACTGCAAATATATTGATGTAAAAGCCACACTGTGCTAGCGCGGTTTAAAATTTAAAAGTCCACCCTACTGACAGAATTGTCCGGTCCAGCAGCGGTGGGTGGAACGCAGAGCTGTCGGTCACCATTGTGTTAACATGTGGAATGAATATTACTACTACTAAAACTAAAAAATGTCGAGTTTTATAATTTTATATATTAAATTGGTTGGATTATTATCTTAATTTTTGAAATTATTTTGTTGGCTCACCTCGTGTCTAACTCAGGGTCAGGTCGAGAGATGAGATGTGATGAAGCCCCTATATTTATAGAGGTCTGTGAATGACAAGGGTGCTGGCCGACCACGCCTCACGCACCATCATAAGGGCGGATGAACGAAATGAAACAAAATGATTGAGATGAATATGGAGAAATGGTAGAATGAAATTGTAGCAGGGGAAAACAGGAGAAATCCCTGCCCAAGCTCTGTTTTGTCCACCATGAAACCCGTGTGGAGTGACCGAGACTCGTAAACAGGACCCCAGTGGCGAGAGGCGAGCGTCTAACCACTTACACCACAGAACCACCTATATTACAACTACTAATGAGAAATATTTCAAATGTTCTCTATGTAAGAAGTCACTTAGGCTTAGCAAGGAGACATCATTCAAATTATTGGTTTATAATAAGTCATTTTTGTTGGGAGATCCTTTGTAAAACACATTTGCTCTCTTTGGTTCCATTTATTCAATATTGTATTTAATGTGTTGGCCTGCAATACACTATCCTAATGCAATTAGCTGGCAATCCTGCGTGTTCTGGTTATACCAACAATACTCTGTCCTGGTTTAACTCTGTTGCTGATCCACCAGGAAGTGTCTGTGTGGTGACCGGAATAAAGAAGAGTCCTTTCATAGCTCGTATGTTTTGTAAGATATGTTCATATTGGGTACCTGAGAGTACATCTGCCCCACAGTGACTCAAGGATTATAAATGTGGGGTCTGGTCCTCCAGGTTGAGCTGAGGCTGACAACCTCATCCTGTGATAGTGTCGACCTCGTTCCTGTTGACAATCTCAATACGAATAGTAGACTGATCCATAAAGGAAATGACAAATTCCTAAGGGAAAGGAAGCATGAGTTTGGATTTGGACATGGAATGGTTCTGGAAAAGGAGGAATGGAATATTGTTATGAGATAGACCTGGGTCATTCATTGACTGTATAACCTCATCATATGTACTGTAGTTATACCCCCTATATCATGGGCATCATATTTGGACAAAGTCTGCAAGAAGTTTATAATTCTTTGTACATTATATGTGCAACCTCCGTAAACCAGGTCACAGAACTCCAGCTTTTGGCTCTGATTGGTAGACAGTTGCCTCTATTTCTGACACCACACTTTACTTTGTCCACTTCATCGCCCCTTTATCTTTATACTCTCTTCCATTTACTACCTTCCCACCACAACTTAACTCTAGCTGCACCTTTACATCGAACATCTCACTATTCCTCATCCTTCTTTGTTTCAGCTGCCCACCTCTGGATTTCCCTCCTATTTTATACCAAGGTCTGCTGAACTCAAAAATGAGCTCACTCAATATTTCCTTGGACAACATAATCAAATTTAAGGTATATTTTGATTATTAATTTGTATTTTATACCTTCATCTTCAAGCTATTAATAGAATAAAGTTATAAGTTTTATTATTATGTTTATTATTATTATATTCTATTATTGTTTTTGTTATTTTATAATATTTTGTACTTTACTTGTCAGGTGTATACTGTCCAAGGCCTATTATGTGCTATTAATTTATAATTTATTTGTTAACATCTGTGTAATTTAACCCTGGAGAAGTGGAGGAGAAGACCTTATGGTTCTAACTGCATCAGGTAAAGTAAACCGATTTATTATAACATAGGTAGAGTGGTGCACTACAATCTCCGAGGATTTGTCACTTTTTTCATATTGTATTGCTTGTGGAATTTCAAACTCATAGATCATAAATTAATTTTCTCAAAACATTGGACGTTTCTCAACATTTTTTGATTGGTTTCTAGGTGTTCAGGTTCTTTAAATTTATCAATGTTTATTTTTTGTTCCTTGATTTTTGGTTCATTTTTCCATCTATTTATTTTACTGCTATATACTGTTTTAACAAATACTGGTGAGAGATTGCTATTGCCCCACAATGAGTTCTAACATCAATTATACTTGAGGCATTCCTGTTTTCTATTAATGTGTGGTCATTCTGATTAGCTGTTAATCCATCAGGGGATCTCCAGGTCTCTTTGTGTATATTTTTCCTAGGAAAACAGGTGGAGCTGATTACCATATTGTTACGGCTGCAAAATGTATGATTCTTTGGCCATTATCATTGGATGATGTATGTAAACTATTGTACCTTTATATATTCTCTTTTGTCCTACTTTGGCATTTAAATCCCCTAATATGATTTTAATATTGTTGGATGGTAAACTGTCATAGGTTCTTTCTAAGTTATGATAAAATTGATCTTTCATATTCTCCTCTGTGGGCGCATGGGTATTGATGATTGATAAATTGAAGAATTTAGTTCTTAGGCGAATAACACATATTCATTCATTAATAGGTTTAAATGCTAATACATTTTTCCTCATTGATTTAGTTACAATAAATGTCACTCCAAATTCTCTTTTTCCAGCTTGCTTCCCGCTCTGGAATATAGTGTGCGTTTTAGTATCATATATGTCATTACCCATCCACTTTGTCTCTTGTTATTTGTATATTATATTGGTGTAATTGCTGTAGAAGAGATTTTAGGCTCCCAGTTTTATAAGCGGTTCTAACATTCCAAGTGCCAATTCGTAAGTCCATTTTCCTTTGCTTTAGTTGTCGTTGTTATAGACCATCATTCCAAGGCATGTTGGGTTTCTGAACATATTTGTTCTTACGAGATGTCAACCCCACGCCTAACCTCCAGCAATCCTGGGGGGGTCGATGATTTTCTGTTCGGGTTTTCTCCCTTAGCTGGTACGTCCCAAATTTAAGCGTTGGCCATGGTTTTTTGGCCCGATATTTTAAGGTGCACCTCCGGGTAAAAGGATTTCCAAGTTATACCCTGAAATGACTTCTACTAACCAGACGAATCTGGTGTTCGACCAGTCCCAAGGAGAGTTCCGGCATTCATGTATTCTTGAATTCATCCTACAGGTTCCATTAACCTGAAAAACAGGAAAGGCATCACGTCAGCTCAACACTCAGAGATCCAGATACCGTAACTACAACTTCACCCAATTTTTACGCCAAATAATATTTGTTTATGTGGAGTTTGTTTACATCTTTATATTGCATTTCTAGAAAACCTCTCATTTCTAAGTATCACAGTATGACAAATCGAGAATGAAGGTGCTGTACTACATTGTTTTAAGCGCCTATCAATTCTCAAGGGTAAACGGTTCCAAGTGGAAGAAAAATGGCAGAAATTTGTAGCTGCACACAGAATTAATTCCCATATAATACTTCTTTTTTTTTTCTTTCGTGAAGAAATTTTGAATTAAATGTAGAAACAACCTGTATGTGATTTTGTTTGAAGTTGTGTTTTCTTGAGCAATGGTTCTGCATGTAAGTAAATACGTGCATATTAAATTATTTTTTATTTAAATTGATATAATATGACCTGTTTTCACCATAAAATTCATGCAATCAACTTATGTATTGCGAATGAAATCACCCATTTTGTTGCATCCAGCCAGGCTACAATATTCTTACCAAATAGTTTTCCCTCCTCATATAATTTATTTTATACGCTCATAGTGCTGAGATTATTTGAATGACTTCCATGTACTGTTGTTTTCAATCTCACCATCTTGTATTGCAACAAATTTATTTTCAAATGTAGTTTCCTAGAAAGATAAACGTTTATAACTGATTAGTAAATTTTGACAATTATTGTGGCAATCTTCTTCCTATATGTGCAAAATATCAATAGCTAATTATGGACATTTTGATGAAGTGTCTGAAATCAAATAACTTGGAACAGTAACAAACAGAAATGAATTATGCGTAGGATCATCTCTGGGTATATGCTGTACTATACATGGTCGAGAATCTTGTCTCAAATTCTCTCAATCTTGTTAAATTAATAATATGTAAAATGGCAATTCTTCAGGTTATAAATTAAAATGATGCGAAATAGATCTCTTACTTTAAGACGTAGAAAAATGTGGGTATTTGTGAATAAAGTGCATATTGACCTAACAGAGACATGTAAACAGGTGAATGGAGTCAACTCTATGATCTTGATAGGAAACCAGATATAATATGAGGAGTTAAGTTTCATATTCTCCGATGGGCAGGACATTTGGAACATTATAAAAATGAATACTTATTATAGGAAACACAAAGCGGAAACCATTCAGTAGGAAGGCCAAGGACATGGTGGGATAATAACATCTGAACGAAGTTAATTACAGAGGGGATGATTGGAAAATATTATCTCAGGATATAGATGTATGGAGAGCTTATATCTGCGCTACAATGGACCACATGAGTCGATAGTGGTAAATAAAACTTTTGAATTAATCATTTTCCTTTTGTGTTTTTCTTTGTAGAAATTTTCCAAGTAGATGTGGATTACTAAATTTCTGTAGTTTTGTGGAAATTGCATTTGGTTTGGACACATTTCTCCCCTGTTATACTGTGCGGGCGGCGGGGAAAACTACTATTAATAAACCACGCTCTGCGCAACCATTTGTGCGGGCGGCGGTAACCTCTCTACTCGCTACCCTTTGTGCCGCTCTGGATCGTCTTTTGTTTCCGTTGCTTCTACTAGCGTAGATCATATTACATCCAAGGTTATTAATCACAAAGCTTCTTGCCCCGGGCCCATAGAAGGCAAGGATTGATTCATCTTTCTTTCCTAAGCAATTTAACATAACTCAATAATAGTTCTCAAAACAACAGAGTGACTTAAAATGAGTGTTTTCACTATAATTATTAATCAGGAAAGCTAGACAGAAAAATAAAGGGAGCTGGAATGATCTCCTAAATGAGTGAGTTTTCGTAGGGGAATCTAAACAGCTACGCGCACATAAATCACTTTGAACATTAAGTATAAAAATGATATTTAATGTAAACAAGAATTCTGAAGTAAAAACATAACAAAGATAAATATTTGATCATTCAAAAAGAAATATAAATAAATAAATGATAATACTTTTACAGGACAAAAAACCACATCATACCACATACCACACTCATGCTAGAGTCCAAGCCAGGGTGGCTTCTTCCCTGGTCTTCAGGACCAACTTAAACTCCGCCGCTCTCAGCTCCAGACGACTTTGTCCACTTAAAAGTCCGATCCCATCCCGGAATGGATAAATAAATGAGTGAATGATAACGTTCTCGCTGTGCATAACGTATTTGAAGGTTCCGAGGTAGAGGGGAGATGCGCCGTAGAAACAGCGCACCAGGAGAGGTAAAGAGGGAGAGTGGGGGTAGATACATAGAGGAAGGAATATTGGCATAGTTCATGAATCTTACAGTCCAGGGAGGATAACGGCACTGCAGTAATGAGCCGAAAAACGCACTTTCGGTTCAATACACAGAGCCACCGTTTGTAAGATATAAATGGAATCTTCAGGTTTAGGAAAGGAACATGTGAAAATTATATTTTATGCTGCAAAGTATCTCGAAGCCTCGCTCTGTGCATGAGTTGTAAGAATCCTTCCCTCGAGAATGATACATATGGTATTGGGAATAAACAGAATGAAAATCCTACAAAGTATGAATATGAAGAAGATCTCTTTCTAAACCCTCATTTAAAACCTTAACTAGTGTTTTGAATTAAATGAACAATGTATCAAATTTAAATAATTACTTGTTAGTGTATCTAAAAACTGGCGGGTGGCATCGGATTATCAACATTTTGAACCTACTCTTACAGTATAACTAGGCCTACGCTGCCATGAACCTCCGGAACTGATAGAGGCGTCACAGGGAGCGGAGTTCTAGGTTCTAAAAGTTAATATGCGGACGACATGGCCATTGGGGCAGAAAACAAAGAAGAATTGCAAAAAGGCATAGATGGAATACAACGATGGGCTATGGAAAATGAGTTCAAGATAAACAGCAACAAGACCGTACAAATGGTTTTCAAGAAAGGAGGAAGAACAGCGGCAAGTGATAATCTAAAACTACGAGAAGAACCGATAAGAATGGTCAACAAATTCAGATATTTATGCATAACACTGCAGCCAACAACAAAGTCTTTCAGCGCACATGTGCAGGAGAGAGCAGCAGGAGCTATAAGAGCTATGTGCAGTATCAAAGACATCACATCGTTAAAATTAGTCACAGCCATGAAATTATTCGCATCAGTGATCACCCCGATCGTCACCTACGGGATAGAACTGATATGGGAGAAACTATCGGCCAGCGATATGGAGAGGTTAGAAAAAGTAAAACCAAGATTCATCAAAAAGGCATTAGGTGCAAGCAAATACACTCCAAATAGAATGGCCTATATGCTAGCCAGAGAAACCTTCTTCCTAGAGGACCTGAGGCAAAGGATACTACTGCCAGCAACGGAGCCATATAAGAAAGTCATCGAAAAAAAGAAACAGAGAGAAAAAGAGATCGACGAAGATTTCTACGCCTCAGATGCCATGGTAAACAGAGAGTGGGCTGGAAGTAACCAACCACAAAGGCACAGAATCATAGGTTTAGCAACACACGGATATCATCACAAAATGTGCAAAAATGCAAAATTCCACCAACCGAGTGATTCGTGTGAATGCAAGATATGCGACCAAAAGTGTGAGCGATACCATTACAAACAATGCAGAATATGGACAGGATCACTGAACGAACTCATAAAAGACAAATCATAAACTTATAACTTAATGCTCTTTCGAGTGCCTCTTACCAATTTATTATTATTAAAAGTTAATATTGCAACATAGTACAGTGATAAAATTAATTTATATCTAATCAACTGATTTGTTTTTGTAATATAACTTACAAAATCGTTTCTCAATAATGTTTGTGTGTGATCTAGCAATATTACATTTATATTGAACAGCTTACTTTTAAATTATAAATGAATAGTGTTCTATTTAGTTTATCGAGAAATATTTTTGTAACTTATATTATTTTAAAAATCAGCTGAATTAATACTGTATAAATTCTCCTTTTCTTTCTACTTCTTGAAATTAGGCCTTTTGACCTGTTTTCACATCAAGTGGGATTTAATGAATCTTCCCATCTAGTAAATGGGTGCCCAACACTTCTATGTCCTATTGGATTGTACTTTAATAACAGCTGAGGGATTCTATCTCTAGGCATTCTTTTAACATGTTCATGTGAGTTGTTTCTCATGTTGTCAATTCTATTTGTTAAATTAAACATATTTAAGTCTTTTCTAATATCTTCACTTCTTTTTTCTGTCCAAAATTGTCGCAGCTGCTACTGAACGTAAGAACTTCATTTCTGCAGTTTCTACATTAATTTTATCACTATACTGTCTTGCAGTCTTAACTTTTAGAACCTAAAACTCCGCTCCCTGTGAGATAGAGCCTAAGTCTATTTGCAGAACCTTCAACACCAAATGATATACCCGCACTAACACAATTTCAAAATTCTATTTCTCAGAAAGGCATTAGTGTTTTATGTTCTTATTAAAAATACATAAAAATATTTTTAAGTTCATACGTATGTTGCGATCTTTATACAAAAATACTAGCTGACTCTTCTTATTTCGAATCAGTAGGTTCAAGGCCACGTGGACATAAGCTCTCCTAACATACCTATTTCAATCATCCACTTTATATTATCTTCCTAACGTATAATTTATCTTCCTCAAATCGTATTTAATGTCATTCTCCCACATGATTCCTTGCCTACCTACTGGATATTTTCCTCTCATTTTAATACAATGAGTTTTTATGTTTGTATTTCATTCCCCGTTCGTGCCACATGTCCTGTCCACCCCAGTCTATGCAATTTAAGATTTTACTATTTTTATTACATCTGATTTTCCATAAAGATCATGCAGTTCACTGTCATATAGTCTTCATTCATCTTTCTGTTCGTCTCTCTTTGTTTCAAAAATGTTTGTAGCAACTTAATTTATAAACACTCGTAATCTTTTCTCCTCCCTTAAAGTAATAGGCATTGTTTCAGTATCTATTTCACATAACAGTTTTATATGTTTTCAGTTTTTTACAAAAATCCCTGAAATCCGTAATAGTATTGAACCGATCTTTACTTTCTCTGTGCATCCCATTCCTGTTTGTAATTATTGTTCCTAGGTATTTGAATTCAGCCACCCCTGAAATTTTGCCTCGTTTGTTATTAACTGCCCATTTCCTTTATATAATGTATTTCTTTGTGTGAACATGTATTTAGTTTTATTGGTTTATTTCCAGCCCCAATTGCTTAGTGTTACTCAGTACTGTGGTGTGTGTTGTCCTTTATTTTCTCCTCGCTATCGCCTAATAATACTACATCATTAGCATAAACTAACAGTTTTTTTGGGCCTTCTTTATCCTCTAAAGATTGTGCCGGTTCGCTCAGGGTAGAATATGATCACTCAGGGATGTTTATATTATACACTTATTATTTCAGTTTATTGGATAATTTTGTATGTACAATTCCAGACTAACAGTGTTTTATCTTTACTAACTCGGAGTGGAATTGATGAATTATTTCCGCCCACGTGTTTTTAATATCACCTTCGTGAACGGTTACTGAAGAACTAGACTATTGCAGAATGTAGGAGCGTGAGAGAGTTTTCACACGCGTCCTCGCCATATAAGGGCGATGACTCCTCCCATAAAGTCGCCATACCCACTCCGAGTGTATATGTTATTCATTATAGCTTAGAGGGGTAGGTACCATTCGTTTGAGTTTCTATGTTGGTAGTAGACTCGCGTGAACGTTTGTGCGCCTTCCAGTTATTACTATTAATGGTACGTTTTAGTACTTACGAGTCTATTACTTCTTGCCACATAATGCCCATATGAGATTCTATCTAAATTTTCTACTGAACCAGTTTTGTAGAACTCATATTCATCTCTCATTCAAAGTAATAAGATTCAACTTGTAACCTATTCTGAAAATATTCTCGTTTTGGTTCGCTGACTGACGTATAAGAATAGTACCTTTCCTTTTCTAAGGCCTGAAGATAATACATAAATATACAAAAATAATACAAATTCCTTATACTAGCTTATACATACAAATCAATTCATACCACTCCCTCATTCATTCAAACCATTTCACATTAACATATGATTCATCAAGTTTTGATTTCATAGTTAGTTTCATCTTTCTTGCTTTTGAATAGATTATACATCACTGTTTTACACTTTTACATGACTTATGTGGCTATTTAAGCCCTGATAATAGATATTGTATCACTAAATCACATTCACACGCAATTCTTGATGTGTCTTAAAATTAAAATCCTAATCTAATTTTACATTAATATGTACAGCGTGAATTATTCGGTGTTATGAACCAATCATTTAAGTATATGTTTCATTTTCTCGGCTATATTTTCAAGGAATTTAAAAGTTTCATTTAAATAAAATGCATTTATGTGGATCTGTGTCATATTTGAGTCATAATTGAATATTAATATTTTTAATCAACTGTATGGTACCATAATTGTTCAAATATATGTAAAATATTTATTGTGGATTATATAAAAATCATTTCGTTTATTCATGCAGAAAATATTTTCGTTGTTTTCTTGTAAACAGAGATTTATTCAGTCATAAATAGACGTAATTATCGCCTCATGTATATAAAGAAAACGAATATTTAAGTTTTCCTATAAAAAATTGTTTTACGGCTCCCGCGCTCCTGTATTTTATTTTTAGCATTATAGGCGCTTCACTATTTGTGATATGCTTTTGTATTTCCTATCGTTTTATTACACTGTGATCATTTGTATAGAAGTTATCACTCTCAATATTTTATTTAAACATCTTTCGGCATATTAGCGTATTTAATTTGCCAAAGCAGAATTGCCTCTATAATTATTTGGTCAAACAACATTCCTGTGTTATGCGTGCAAAATCGTTTTACTCGGATACAGATTTATATAATCATGTCAGCATCGCTGTTCCCTCAGCGGTAATTACTTTTTCATATATCATTAATAACACCATTTTAAATCAATAACATTCATCAATTAGATAATATTGGGTCACTTGCCCAAAAATATTATCTCACAAAATATTACGTAATACACAAATCCGATTAGATGCCTCCTTGGTCATCATATAAATAATTTAATCCTGTATATAAAATCCGAGATATTAAGTTTGTTAGTGATGGGATATCATACATAATTCTAAAGGGTAAACGACATGATTTTATAATTGTAAATGTACATGCCCCCACAGAAGATAAAGATGACAAGATCAAGGATGAGTTCTATGAAGAATTAGAATGCTTATTTGATAGCCTTTCACGATATCATATGAAAATTGTCTTAGGAGATTTTAATGCAAAAGTGGGGCGGGAAGATATATTCAAACCAACAATAGGCAAATTCAGTCTTCATGAAGATAGTAACGACAACGGGGTTAGATTAGTCACATTTGCCACATCAAAGAATCTCATTGTTAAGAGCACAACATTTCAACATAAGGATATTCATAAATACACCTGGACGTCCCCAGATGGAGAAACTCGGAACCAGATAGATCATGTATTAGTGGATAAACGCTGGCACAGTAGCATCATTGATGTTAGATCAGTTAGAGGGACAGACTGCAATTCAGATCATCATCTGGTCAGAGTGAAAATCAGACAACGGCTATCGCTTATGAGAGGAACAAACGCTAAAGATGATTCTGTAAAATATGAATTAAAAAACTTGAAAAATGATGAAATGCGGCAAGAATACCAAATCAAAATTGCTAATAGATTTGAAGTACTGGAATCTTCAGATGACAATGTGGCAAACGAAGAAGAAACTGATATAAATAAAGAATGGGAGGCTATAAGAGATACTATTAAATTGTCAGCATCAGAAAGCATTGGTTGTTTAAAAAAGAGGCAAAACAAGAAATGGTTTGATGAGGAATGTGCCGACATTGTAAAGAAAAGAAAGCTAGCAAAAATGAAATGGTTACACGAGCCAAATGAGGTAAATTTAGAGCAATTGGGTAGTGTCAGACGGGAAACCACCAAGTTACTAAAGAGTAAAAAGAGGGAATATTTGAGAGAGAAGATTAATGATCTTGAAATGAATGCACAAAAATAGGAACATTAGAGAATTATATCAGGGAATTAGTATAGAGAAGAAAGGGTTTCAGGCTAGAACAAACATAATTCGGAATGAAAATGGGGATATGATTGCAGATTCCAAGAGTATATTAAATAGATGGAAAAGTTACTTTAATCATCTATTAAATGTACATACAGAACAGGACATTGAGGAGGATAAGTTACAGACAGCAGAAATGCTAGTCGCAGAGCCAAGTGCATTAGAGGTTGAAATGGCAATTGAAAAATTGAAGATGTATAAAGCATCAGGTTCAGATGAGATCCCAGCAGAACTGATAAAATCAGGGGGAGAAAAATTGATGGACAAGATACGCTGGTTGCTTAGTATGATTTGGGAAAAAGAAGCTCTTCCAGATGAATGGAAGGAATCAATTATCGTACCAATTTATAAGAAAGGAGATAAAACTGATTGCAACAACTACAGGGGCATCTCATTACTTTCAACTTCGTACAAAATTCTAACAAATATATTAGTAAGCAGACTTACTCCCTATATTGATGACATTCTAGGAGATCATCAATGTGCATTTAGAAGAAACAGGTCTACAACAGATCAGATTTTTAGTATAAGACAGATTTTAGAAAAGAAATGGGAATATAATGGTACTGTACATCAACTATATGTAGACTTCAAAAAAGCATATGATTCAATTAAGAGGGAGAAGTTATATAGTATCCTGCTGGAGTTCGGAATTCCTAAAAAGTTAGTTAGACTTATACGAATGTGTCTAAATGGCTCAAAGAGTAGGGTGCGTGTAGGCAAACAGTTTTCAGACACTTTTGAAATCCAGAATGGGTTGAAGCAAGGAGATGCACTATCTCCTCTACTATTTAATTTTGTACTAGAGCATGCCATTAAATCTTTAGAGAATGAGGAAGGCTTACAACTGAATGGTATTAATAAGCTGTTAGTTTATGCTGATGATATAGTACTATTGGCCGATAGCGAGGAGATACTAAAGGCCAACACGCACACACTATTGAGTAACACTAAGAAATTAGGACTGGAAGTAAATATCAATAAAACTAAATATATGGTCACACGTAGAAATTCATTATATAATGGAAATGGACAGCTAATGACAAATGAGGGAAATTTTGAGGAAGTGGCTGAATTCAAATACCTAGGAACAATAATCACAAATAGGAATGAGATGCACAAAGAAATTAAACATAGGCTCAATTCTGGAAATGCATGCTATTATGCATTGCAGAGACTTTTGATGTCCCAACTCCTTTCAAAAAACGTTAAGCTGAAAAATATATAAAACTATTATTCTACCAGTTATATTATATGGGTGCGAAACATGGACTCTTACTTTAAGGGAGGAAAGGAGATTACAAGTATTTGAGAATAAAGTTCTTAGGAAAATTTTTGGACCAAAGAGAGATGAACAGACAGGTGAATGGAGAAGACTACATAACAATGAACTACATGGTCTTTATAGGAAGCCAGATATAATAAGAACAGTTAAGTCCCGTAGACTGCGATGGGCAGGACATGTTGCGCGTATGGGGAATGAAAGACGTGCATGGAAACTTCTTGTAGGAAAGCCAGAAGGAAAACGCCCAGTTGGTAGACCAAGAATGAAGTGGGAGAACAACATTAACTATGATTTGTGGGAAGTAGATTATACAGGGAATGATTGGAAAGCATTAGCTCAGGATAGGGATGTATGGAGAGCTTATGTCCGTGCGGCCATGAACCTACGGGTTCGATAGTGCCAGTGAGTAAGTAAGTAATTAAGTGTATAAAATCAATAATCAATAAATTCCACACGCTTTCAATTATTAACGTCAATCGACCTGTTCATTAAGATGGATTAAGCTTCAACATCTTTAATTTACTGATATGCTTAAGATGTCTCCATATTTTTTCAAGAATAATTTTATTCATATTAAAATCGTTCTATATTTTTGTTCAACGAACTGTAATTATTATAAAGTTTTATAAAGTCACAATGTCCTATCCAAGCATATTATTATGCATACTGGATTTTTAAAAGTTTCCTTGGGAGCGTTAATTAACAAATTATCTGAGTATGAATATCATAACTTTAGTTTTGATATTTAAATCATTAGTGTATCTAGCTTTAGTTTGATGAGTCGGTAATGCAGCTTTCTGCACGTGCGATTTAATTAAATATGCAAAAAATATTTTCTCTCTCTTTATATTTAATAGTTATTTATTGCTGTTTGATTATTTTATTTAAGGTTTAATATCCACAGATCCATACTATTTTATAGTGATCAAAATTTTCCGAAATATCTCACCCAGTTCTAGTTGAATGTAACCTTATTACATCATACATATGCTAACTTTTGCTATACGAGCGATATATATAATTGCAAATATAATGTTACTTGGCTAAATTATTATAGGTATTGTCTACTGTGATAGCATGTTACTCGTATTTATTTTTAAGTTGATATTCAGTTGAGTATCAATATATATAAGAGAAGGGTTCTGCCCCTCTCTCATTCAAAGATGTACAATGCAGTATTGATTTCCTCATATTTAATTTTCTCAACCATTAAAGAATGCAGTTAATTAATTATTTATCTTAATACAAGTAAATCTGCCTATTCATTAGTATTTTTGGTGTTCAATATCATTTTTTATACATATGCTTAACTATTTTAACTAATAAGATAATTATATTTCTAATTTTCATATAGAGCTGGGTTCGATCCCGGGTAAGACTGGTTCATGTACACATTAAATTCGATCATTGAGTCAGTATTTCATTTTTTCATATTCGATTTCGCCCATGATGGCTAATCATTTATCAAAATTATTGATATTATTAACGGTCTTATCGATTTTGCTGCAATCATCTATTTTCTCGTGTTTTACAATCGCGTTTTTGGTTATATTACACCCTGGACGGTATGTAAATATTACGTTAGTTTGGAACCTACTTGTACTGGACTAGATTCTTGAATTTGAAATGGCCAGATTGTTTGCAAAGAGGATTCTTGCAACCAATTTCGTCGATCGCTCATCACTGCACGTGGTTTCGAACCAAGGAACATCAGTTTTAGGTTCTTTCAAGTAATTCAAGTACTTATCTATTAAATATCTTTCCTTAGACTTATTCCTGTTTGCTACCTGCGTTGCGACTATTGTCATTATCTGCTGTAGGCAAGTTCCGTCGACTCTGGTTTCTATTGTAACCGTTGAATACCTCATTGTTCTCCTGCTCTAACCTGTATCCGTCATAGTTCTGGCTATTAGGGATGTATCTATTATCCAGGAGTCTACCCCTATGCAAATTTTGTCCATCTATATTGGAATTAAATCTTACCATATTAATACGTGAATCGGACCTACTCTTATGATTTTGTCCTAGGTTCCCGTGATAATTCCCCCTATTATTAATTGTGCTATCATGATTGTTATAGTAGGACGGCCTATCGTTCCGATTGCCATTTCTCGGTTGATTATAAACTTTTCCCGTGCCCCTCTCTACGTTTTGAAATTTCCTATCTCTATTATTATTATTATTATTATTATTATTATTATTATTATTATTATTATTATTTTGATAATAAGTATGTTCTCCCGTTTGAACTTTGTCTCTACATTCCTGTCTATTTCTTTCATATCGCCGGCTTCAAACATTGTCAAAACTTCTATAATGTGGTTTACGGTTGTGATTTTAGCAATTAACAGGCCATAGCGTACGTGGCTAGGGAAATGATTTATAGTTGCCTGTATCAATTCTTCCTCAGAATAGGCTGGGACGATTAATTTGGCCTTTTTTTTAGCGAGAGACATAAAATATTCAGTATAAGCTCATATTGCCCTGATAATTGAAAATCCCATTTCTAATTTCATGTCTGATTTGCATTTGTTTTTCATGACCGCAAAATTTATTTCTGAACAGGTTTTTAAATGTTTCGTATGAAGTTTCATTGTGAGAGTCGCTTCATACCATACTAGACTATTCCCGCGAAGACATATTTTAGTAATGTACATGTACATATGTTTCGGGATTCTCTTTAGTTTAAGATATTGGTCCAGATCTTCCAGGAACTGAATAGGACTATTACCCTGATCGTCGTCCAATTTTGGAAGTGGGATTTCCAATAATTGTGTATAGGGAGGAAAATGCCCTTGGGGATGGATGGTTCATTTACAATGGTACTTTCATTCTGCGTAATCGAGCTACTAACGATGTTTATGGGAGTCGTTAATATATCGGTTCCGTTACTCGCTACGCACATGTGGTCAGAACAGCGAACATTTTGAACATTATTATCGCCAGTTTTCCCATTACTTATAGAATTTACTTTTTCGGTTAATTCACTGAGTTCCTTTTGGTATTTGGGTTTTGAAACTATCTGTGAATTCTTCTATTTCATTACCTATTTCTTGTTTTATTATATTAGGCAATTCTGTAAATTTGCGGTTGGTTACTATTTCAACATTTCCACGCGTTTTGATTGATCATTTAATTCTGATATCCACGTTGTTTTTAATGTTTCCTGTTCCTCCACTACTCGGTTAACGCTAGAACGTATATTTTCTAATTTATATTCATTTTGCGCCATACTGGCTGCTGTGGAGGTAGTTACGGTTTCTATCTTCTCGTGTATATGATTTATTTCCTCTTCAAATTCTGTGTGCAGGGTCCTAGCATTTTTTCTTTGATTTCTGTTCTTAAATTGATTAACTCCCTACGGATTTCTGCATTATTTGTTTGTATGTTTGAGTTCAACGACTGTATTTCTGTCTTCAACTCTTTCAATAAGTGAATCAGTGTATATGTGAAAATTTCTGGTTCCTTACTGTTAAATATTTTATCCTTGTCCTTTTCTGCATCCTTATTCCGTAACATTGTATCTATATGTGTATTTTCTGCTAACGCTAATGGATCCTGACCACGTGCTCCTAGGTCTACAGCAGCCATTTTAATTTCTTTTCCACGCCTTAGTAACATCAAGGAGTGTGTATTACACAAGAACAATTTTCTTTAGCACTTCAAAATTTAGTTTACTTATTTACTCACTTTTTTTGTAACTGGTAAGTAGTGTTGATTTACTGGTGTCTTGCGAGCTCCAACCGTTGTTTCTGCAATCCCTTGCTCACCATTCATCGGCCGTAGTAAGATGATTCATCACTGTAGTTGCCATGTGCTGCGGACTCGGTTTATGTTTTCACACTAATTCACTCGGTAGGGAACATGTGCCTAAACTATGTTGGTTCCATGTGACCGATTAATACGAATATTCTAGCACTGGCAGGTCGAGACTATTCGTTGGGCGTCATGTGTCTATTAATACGAGTCCACACTATTAGATTAATTCGAACCTACCACGTGGGCGCCATGTGTGCCGGTTCGCTCAGGGTAGAATATGATCACTCAGGGATGTTTATATTATACACTTATTATTTCAGTTTATTGGATAATTTTGTATGTACAATTGCAGACTTACAGTGTTATCTTTACTAACTCGGAGTGGAGTTGATGAATTATTTCCGCCCACGTGTTTTTAATACCACCTTCGCGAACGGTTACCGAAGAACTAGACTATTGCAGAATGTAGGAGCGTGACAGAGTTTTCACACGCCTCCTCACCTTATAAGGGCGATGACTCCTCCCATAAAGTCGCCATCCCCACTCCGAGTGTATATGTTATTCATTATAGCTTAGAGGGTTAGGTACCATTCGTTTGAGTTTCTATGTTGGTAGTAGACTCGCGTGCACGTTTTGTGCGCCTTCCAGTTATTACTATTAATGGTTACATTTTAGTACTTACGAGTCTATTACTTCTTGCCACAATATTTGATGACTTGCTCTAGTACAAAATTTCAAAGTACAGTAAAACTTGTTTAATTCGGAAAGTAAATAATGCGGAAATCTGTCCAGTGCGAACAAATTTATTTACCCCGGCGAAGTAATAGTAATTTTACGTGTTTATTTACCTTTACCTTATATAAAACGGAATCGGTCCAAAGTGGAAACGGAAGGACATTTCTACACATTTCATGAATATAATTTTTAGAAAGCGGAAAGACAGAAAAATAAATTAATTTCCATTTAATAGAATTCCTTTTAGGCCAAAGAAATAAAGCATTATTCCTGCCGCCGGGTGAAGTAGAGATTCTACCTGTACCTGAAATTTGCTTTCGGCCTCACTACACATCCGTTGTGCGAAATACACGCACTGTACCTGTATTTCAAATAATCATTGAGTTGTAATCTTTTGAAATTAGTTTAAGTTCTGAGGCCGATATTTCACAGGTAGCGTTCTGAATTTACGGAATAAAGATGGCTGAAACGTATATATCATTGTCATTAAACGAAAAAGTGGAAGTGATTAAAAATAAATGAAAAATTCTCAGTACGCGAAATAATGGCTAAATTTAAATATGGAGAAACTCTAGTTTGAGGCTTTAAAACACAAAAGAAAAGGATTCAAATAAATGGTTAAATGAGGTTAAGAAAAAAAAACAGGAAATGAAAAATCAACGAAGTTTTGGGAGTGTGTTTGAAAAGTGCACGATCAAAAAAATATCCAAATTTCCGGACCGATGTTGCTAAATCCCTGGGGAATAACGATTTCAAGGCATCTTCAGGTTGGCTGGACAGTTTTAAAACAGGACACAATGTAGTGTGGAATGAAATTTGCGGGGAATCAAAGCATGTGGACGAGAGTGTAGTATGTGAACGGAAAACGAAACTGCGTACTTTAATTTCAGGATACGCGCCTAAGATACATTTTTAAATCAGGCGAAACAAGACTGTTTTTTTGCGCGGTACCGTCGAAGTCGCTCGTACATACTACACTTCACTTTTCAACGCAGCGGGACTACAATAAATCCAAGGTCGATAAAAAGACATACACGGTACACTATAATCTAAGATTATTAATAAGTTTTGTTTTTTTATAATGCGGAATTTTGTCTAATGTGAAAAAATAAATTGGTCCCATGCGATTCCGCTTTGAGTAAGTTGTACTGTATCTGAAAACTGCTTGCCTACCTGCATCCTACTTTTTGTACCATTTAGACAAATTCGAATTGCGTACTCGATAATGTTAACATAATTTATAATGGAATTTAGATTGTACCTGACTTGAAGAGAACAATCTTGTACCTTAATATCTTGTAATGAAAACAGACAGACGTGTGAGAGCATAAACTGTACATGAACATGCGTTGCCATGGTAACCAGATTATTGCTGTTATTTTTAAAACTGAATAACAGGTGGTTACACTGTTAAAAATAAATTACATGAAAAGAAGTTAAAAGTAGCAATCATGTTAACATGGACAACGTACAAAATATATAATTTTACGAAAACATTTGATAAATTAATGCATGAACATTCACAGGCCCCGTGGCCTTGTAGTCAGCGTTCCAGATGTCTCGGGGTTAGATTCCTGAACTTGGACATCAGGCTTTTGCCTAATGTTTTACTTCCCCAATTGATAGCCTACATCTTGACGAGAGCTGACGATTCAAACTCAAACGAACGTCGTAACTAGTCTGAGTCAAAATATATACTAAACGAAAATTATGTGACGCAGCAGAACGACCTCAAAATGGCGGAGCTTCCTCCTCCGCCGTGTGCGATGCGTCACAGTCCACAGTCAACGTTAGGAATTGATTGATCCTTTATCTATCGAGGGACGTAATTACATGTTGGATGTAGGTGATAGATATGTAGCTGCAACACCAAAGTTTATCCCCCGATTTTGTTATCATTAGTTGTCTGAATTGTCTCCCACTGTGGACGCTATTTCAAACACGTATTCACGTCAAAAAGGCCAAGAAAGGAAAACAAAAATTAAGAAAAAATACAAGAAAATTAGAGGTAAAGGTAAAGTGGCTCCACTGCAGGCCCATCTAGGCCTACATTCTAATTCTACACCAACTTTGTTTTATATTTTAATTGGAACTTACCTCGTATTCTAGCGAAATTTTACCTGCAATCACAGCTTTCATTTAACGCCATCACTTACTAATTTACATCCAAAACGAAATATTTTGATTCCCGATTTTCCTGAAATAAAGGAACGCGAAATTGTAATTATTTTTATAGCAAAACAAATTTTGAAATATTATTCCTGCCGTAACCACGTGACCGTGATGCTATTGTTGAACCGCGACGTTCAAGTGTCGTAGCCTATTTTATTGTGTGATTTTTCGCATTGTTATCTTTAAACAACGTAATAAAAAGTTCTATATGTAGGGCAACTTTAACCAGCCTCATGGTCTAGTGGTCAGCGTTCCTGACTACAGTTCATGAGGTCCCGGGTTCAATTGCCGGTCAATCCACAGCCATTTTTTCTTAAAGGGAATTATTCCTGTGGTTGCCCATGTTCTGGAATTTAGGTTAAGAACTTTCCTGGCACTTCGTTATCATTTACCACCCATCATATCATCGGGGTAACGTAACTCCGCCTTCCAGGTGCCCCAACCTAAATAATAGATTACAATTCTGCCAAAGCCAGTGGAGAAAGTCACAAATGACATAAGAGATAACCTGGTAGCATTAGACAAAACAAATATGTAGTGCAACAGGTGTATAGTAATGCAGGTAGCAAGAAAATTATGTATTTGCAAGTAATTTATTAACAGTTTTACGATTTACCCGAAACGAGACAAAATATTAGTCATTTTTTGTCAGTTGATATCAAAGGAATCTTAGGCGAATAAAAAACAGGTTATGGAGTAGGAATATAACATAAGCTACTCGGAGATCAGCGCCCCTAGCGTTAAACAAACTCAATGAGTATTTTACCTTTGGAATTTATGGATTAGCTTTTTCTCATTTATTAAACAAACCAATTTGAGGAAGAGTACCCACGGTCTAGGATGAAAAATATATTATCAGGTGTTAAATTTCTTTCATTTAATTAATTTACAATTTTTGCATTGAAAGTGAAATTATTTCTCGTACGCCGTAGCGTAGTGGTTAAGGCACTGAGCTACAAGCCGGAGGGTCGAGGGTTCAAGTCCCGTTGGGGTCAGGATTTTTAAACTGACCCAAACCCTCTGGCGGCACTATGGCCCTGGGGTCGACTCAGCCTCTAACGGAAATGAGTACCAGACGCTTGTTCTGGGGGTAAAGGCGGCCGTCACGCAGGGCTGACAACCCGGCTGACATAAAGTGCCGATTGTCTAGAAAAAGTGGGAGCCTTAACCTCCTACTACCCCAAGGGCCTCCGGGCCTGTTGTGGGATTAATTTACTTTACTTTTTACATATCCGACATTTTGTACTGTTCATAGTTTAAAATTGGATTAGTTTTGTGTTTAGAAAACTGGAATGAAGACCTCCTAACAAACAATACAACATGAGCCTCTTGAAAATGGCTTATGTCTAAGTAAAGAAATAGACATGCGAATCGTTCAGTTTACTATTCAGCGAACAAATTGTCCAAAAGAACCTGTTTGTGCAAATAATTACCACATTTTTGAACATATACATACTGTACAAAGACGACCTGTCGGTACTTTGGAACATACACGCACTTTACAAGGTCACGGAGTTCTTCGGCGCTTGAGGAATCAGCCCAATATTCTTAATTAATAGTGGGTAAAATTATACAACAATATATACAAAATAAATTATGGTTATGCATGATTTGTTTTCACTCCAGTCCGACGCATTTAAATAAGCTGGCATAAAAATTAAATTTGACCAATTAAGGGGTTAACCTCTCCTTTTGAGGCACTACTTTTAGGTCTCTTGTGTCACCCGACACACACCTGTCGGTAGAGCGTGTTAATTTAAGAAAGATAACTACAGGGTGCGGCATAAGTCAATTAACCAGTGCACATGGTTACAAGGGAAAATCAGATGGTTGAAACAGGGGTTTGAATACGGGAGCTTGATGATATAATCTCAAACACTACTGCTTGAGGTGATTTTGAAGGATAAAGTTTTCAGTACAAAACCACTTAACCTGCAACATTTACGGGATTTGATTGAACAGGAATTTGAAAACACTTTTGTTAACTAATGGGAAATTGTGTGACATCATCTGGAAATCAGTGTTGAAACGACGTCATAAATGCTTAAACAACGATGGTGGTCACTTTGAACAATTTCGGTAGTTGTTTTTTGTATAGTTGTTGTAAGCTGCATAAAATAATATATTTGCATTTTCGGTTAACTGACTTATGCAGCGCCCTGTATTTGGGAAAATTTTCGAGCAGCAGAAATTGTAGATGGACCTTGGATAATTAGAACAAATGATGAATTGAATAAAACATTTTATAAAATTCGGGTTCGATCCCCGGTCTGGACAAGTTCCTTGGGTGATATTTTTTTCTCGGTTTTTCCTCATTTGTAAGAGAAATACAGTATCAGGAAACTATAAGGCCCCGAATATCATATGACCAACATAATCATCATCATTCATATTCGCCTTAGATTAAGTTTAGGATAAGGACTCTCCTGGCGCACCACTATTATCATCATCATCGTCCATCATATCACCAGGACAGCTGTATCACCCCGCCTTCCGGGCTCCCCAACCTCAGAAGCGAGTTACAATTACTCCAGTGCCAGAAGAGAACACCAGAAATGTCAAAATGACAACCTGAGGTTTTGAATAAATAAAATGCATAAGAGCAAAATATTAATTTGGTTTGTCATTGTGTGCAGAATGTGTGATGAAAGACTTTTATTGTTAAAAAACATTCCCAGTGAAACATTTAACAACTAGGCTCCAGGTCAGACCGAAAATTAGATGTTACAGGACTGAATAATCTTCTTATTATTCATAATTTGTAGGATTTTAATTCTGTTTATTTCCAAAATCACTCCTCGGAAGAAGACGTATTGGACGTGCATTCACTGCATAATCTATATCTTTATATAATTCCTGTGTACGTGTGTTTGTCACTCAACTCATCCTAAACAACTGGTCCGATTTTGATAACATTTTGTGTGGGTGTCTGATTGCGTCCCTCGAGTATTTAGATTCACAATTTGACCTACTTAAACCATTAGATGTAGGAGTTCAGGTGAAAATTTAAAAGTCGCTCTAGCGATCACAATTTTCGATGTTTCACAACGAAACTCAGTATATGTTATTAAAATAAACTGAGGTAGATATTGTCCATAACTCAGCGAAATCCGTCCATATTAAGTGGGGTTTCACTGAAATCCGAAAATAAGAATTGACTCTAGTAAACCGCCATGTTTGATTCGTCGAAACGTATAACTTTGTGTACACACATTTTCAGGTACGGCGAGTGTTTATCTGCTATTATGCTCTAAAACATTAGGTGTAGGAGTTTACCTGAACGAAAATTTAAAAAACATATTTGATTTGTTTAGGAGTAGGGGCGCATTAGCTAGTTGAATAAAAAAATTGTATTAGTGACAGGAAGCGTTGGAAATAAATCTTTAAGTATTCAACTAAATGAAGCTGCAGTGTATAATAAGTGTATTTATTCTAATGTGAATTATTTGTGTAATGAATGTATTCAAACTTACTTAAGTTCCATATCCCAAAACCTGAGCTAATATTTTCCAATCGCTCACGGCACTACACAAACAGAATGAAATTTTAAACCGTTCAATCGTTGCTACGTTACAATGCAACACTACTCAATTGTTATATCAATCAAAACCCCATTCAAGCGTAACATTTGGATTTTTGCATTATTGGACGATCAGAGGCATCGTTCCAACATGTCCTCTTCACATTCCCTGTGTAACATACTGGCGTCTGCTTTAGAAAATTAATATTTAGCCCATCTTCTTCTCAATTTTGAACACATCTTACAATCGAGTGGACATGGAATCTACTAGTCTCTGTTCTCATCCCATTTATAACTTAATCCTGAGTGTGGCTTCCTTCGGGAGAGAAGTAAAGTCGTGTCATAGGTTTACAGTGGTTATTTCGCCATATAATTAAAATTCGTCATATAAGTAATTTGTTAAATTAAATTGGTCACAGATATCAGCCGGGTTGTCAGCCACACACACATACACGATCATTTTAGGTGTCTACTGTACCTCCTCCGAGCTAAGTTGAAGTTGTAATGTAAACAAACCAGACATATGACTGCATTTTAGAATAGTTGTTTTACCTTGAATCGTGTAAGAAAATGTAGTTGGCTCTCTAAACTCGTAGTAAAGGAAATAAAAATATGTATTTTTTAGAATATGTCTACATAAGTTATACGAGAGAACATCTTAATACTCTTGTATATAATTCTTGTGTCCTTGTGTTTGTCGCTCTACTTAACAACTGGATCGATTTTGATGAAATGTTTAATTGTACTGAACAACTTGTTAGGACGGTATTACTTACAAAATGTGAGAAACGGTCCCCGAACATCACATGGCCATCATAGTCATCATCATTCATATTCGCCTTACATTAAGTTTAGGATTAAGGACTTTCCTGGGGCACCACTATCACCATTATCATCCATCACATCATCGGGGCAGCCGTAACCCTGCCTTTCGGGTGCCCCAACCTCAGAAGTGTGTTACAATTACACCAGTGCTAGGAGAGAATGTCAGAAATGTCAAAATGACAACCTGAGGTATTGAATAAAAAAAATACATAAGAGCACAAACATTAATTTGGTTTCCAGTGAA
This sequence comes from Diploptera punctata, assembly GCA_030220185.1. Lineage (NCBI taxonomy): Eukaryota > Metazoa > Arthropoda > Insecta > Blattodea > Blaberidae > Diploptera > Diploptera punctata. The sequence continues at coordinate 120,568 of JASPKZ010009207.1, forward strand.
ACCTCTAACAACTAGGCTCCAAGTCAGACCGAAAAGTAGACGTTACAAGACTGAATAATCTGTATCTTTATATAACGTACTTCTTCTGTATGTGTGTTAGCACTCCACCCCTCCTAAACGAGTGGACGGATTTTGATGAAATTGTTTTGCGTGTGTTTGAATGCGTCCCTGGATATTTTTTGTGTGTTAAAAACTCATTTATTTCCAGCAGCTCCATTACATTATGTGCAATGCTATATGCTAAATAACAAAATTAATAAACAATATATTAAGTTATATTTATACACACAATTTGCTGTCTTTTTCTTTCATGCCACTTTTTATATTCAATTTTGTTGATGTTTTCGGAATCTGTTTGATTTACGTATTTTTGAAACTGTTTATGTTTTTATTCATTATTTCACTAATTTGTAACTGAACAACACACGTTTCCCTTTCTGTTTTGTATATTCACACACTCACTGGATATAATCTACTGTTTATGTTGCCGCTTTACACACATATGTCGTGTCACCTCTCATTCTGAGTGTTCAGAAGTTAATGTAGTGTTCATTGCTTATTTACATTTTTTTCTTCTTTTTCCTTTCCTCTCCTTTTTCCCTTTTCATTTTTTCCTTCATATATTAATTGTTTCGGCGAATCTTATAAAACTTCTCAAATGCCTGGTTATTAATTGTTGCTTTGTATCTGGACAATTGTCTCCTTTGTAGGTCCTTGGATGGTTTACATTCACAATTGGACACTCTAAAACATTAGGTGTAGGAATTCACCTGAAGTGAAAATTTAAAACTCGCTCTAGCGGTCACAATTTTCGGCATTTTACAACGAAACTCAGTACATGCTATTCGAATAAACGGCGGCAGGTATTATCCAAAACTCAGCGATATCCGACCTTTTTAACTGGTGTTTACCTGAAATCCGAAAATAAGAATTGACTCTAGCAAACCGCCATGATTGATTCGTCGAAACCTGTACACACATTTTCAGGTACGGAGAGTGTTTAGCTGCTATTATGCTCTATAAAGGATTAGGTGTAAGAGTTTTCCTGAAACGAAAATTTAAAAATCATATTTCATTTATTTAGGAGTAGGAGCGCACTACAGTCATTTGAAGTTGGAAAAGTGACGGGAATTGTGGGAAATAAATCTATTGATTAAAGCTGCAGTGTCTAATAAGAAGTGTATTTTTCTAATATTAATTATTTGTGTAATGAATGTATTCAAACTTACCTAACTTCCTTATCCTAAAACCTTAGATAATATTTACCAATCGCTCACGGCACTACACAAACAGAAAGATAATTGTATATCCGAAATTTTAAACCGTTCCAATCGTTGCTACGTTACAATGCAACACTACTCCAATGCCACATCTATCAAATCTCCATTCAAGCGTAGCATTTGGATTTTTGCATTATTGGACAAGCAAAGGCATCGTGCCACATGTCCTGCTCATCGCAGTCTATGAGACGTAATTGTTCTTATTTTAGGCCTAACTGGTTCCCCATGTAGCTGATTGTTATGTAGTCTTAGCTATTCGCCTCTCTAACATATTGGCGTCTGCTTTACAACATTCAGACAAGAGAAATAAATAATTTAACCCATCATCCACTCAACTTTGAACATGTTTTAGAATCGAGTGGACGTGGAATCTACTGGTTTCTGTTCTCATCCCATTTATAACATAATCCTGAGTGTGGCTTCCTTCGGAAGAGAAGTAAAGTCGTGTCATAGATTTACAGGGGTTGGCCAAAAAGCTATCTAGTCTCTATAATTAAAATTCGTAATAAAAATGGAGATCATCAATGTGGAGTTAGTAGAAACAGGTCTACAACAGATCATATTTTTAGTATAAGACAGATTTTAGAGACGAAAAGGGAATATAAAGTACATCAACTATATGTAGACTTCAAAAAAGCATATGATTCAATTAAGAGGAAGAAGTTATATAGTATCCTGTTGGAGTTTGGAATTCCTAAAAAGTTAGTTAGACTTATACAAAAGTGTCTAAATGGCGCAAAGAGTAGGGTGCGTGTAGGCAAAGAGTTTTCGGACACTTATGAAATCCAGAATGGGTTGAAACAAGGAGATCCACTATCTCCTCTACTATTTAATTTTGTACTAGAGCATGCCATTAAATCTTTAGAGAATGAGCAAGGCTTACAACTCAATGGTATTAATAAGCTGTTAGTTTATGCTGACTATTTAACTCATGTCCCAAATGGGAGTCAATGACCAATCACGTATCAATGATTTCTGTTTTACAACCAATCAGAGTCGTGTTTCACGAAATATTTATCAGTGTTATATTTACCATATTAAAGAAAGCTCCTTCTTTTTAATATTCTGAACAGGTCTGACCATTATTTTGCAGTGACTGAGCCTATAAGAAATACGGCTACCATATTGTATATATATAGTGCATAGATGTCAAGACATAGCGCTTGCAGGAGTTAATATAAAATATTTGTAGCAATTTATTATACCACCAAAAAAAGAAACCACTGTTTGCACTTTCGTAAATGTATTTTTCCCCAGGTAATAATCCATAAAAATATAATTGTCATATTTACATCATACGACATCAGAAATGAATTAATATACAGTTTGATGTGTTTCACTTTTTCTCCACTAGAGAGCATTCTTACAATACTGCGTTCCTTTGGCAATAAATAGTATGACCTGGTTGCAGTGATAAACAAAAGAAGCAGATGAAGTTTACCTATTGTTTCTCATTTGTTTTCAAACATCGCCGTTTAACTAAATATATAAATATTTTAAAATAACTATAGTTAAATAATGATATGTGAGTAAACAGCTTAATTTTATTCGTTAAATAGTCCTAACAAATGCCACTCTTGATTTCCAAATTCTCTAGATAAATTGGAAATCATTCGTGGCATTACTTATGATGATGTAGTACTATTGACCGATAGCGAGGAGATAATAAAGGACAACACGCACACACTATTGAGTAACACTAAGAAATTAGGACTGGAATTAAATATCAATATAACTAAATATATGGCCACACGTAGAAATACATTTTATAATTGGGAATGGACAGGTAATGAAAAATGAGGGAAATTTTGAGGAAGTGGCTGAATTCAAATACCTAGGAACAATAATCACAAATAGGAATGAGATGCACAAGGAAATTTAACATAGGATCAATTCTGGAAATGCGTGCTATTATGCATTGCAGAGACTCTTGATGTCCCAACTCCTTTCAAAAAACATTAAACTGAAAATATATATAACTATTATTCTACCAGTTATATTATATGGTTGCGAAACATGGACTCTTACTTTAAGGGAGAAAAGGAGATTACAAGTATTTGAGAATAAAGTACATAGGAAAATTTTTGGACCAAAGAGAGATGAACAGACAGGTGAATGGAGAAGACTACAGAACAATCAACTACATGGTCTTTATAGGAAGCCAGATATAATAAGAACAGTTAAGTCTCGTAGACTGCGATGGGCAGGTCATGTTGCACGTATGGGGAATGAAAGACTTGCATGGAAGCTTCTTGTAGGAAAGCCAGAGGGAAAACGCCCAGTTGGTAGACCAAGAATGAGGTGGGAAAATAGCATTAACTATGATTTGAGGAAGTAGTTAATACATGGCATGATTGGAAAGCATTATATCAGGATAGGGATGTATGGAGAGCTTATGTCCGCGCGGCCATGAACCTACGGGTTCGATAGTGCCAGTGAGTAAGTAAGTAAGTAAATAAAAATAATTCGTTAAATTAAAATTGGTCACCGATATCAGCCGGGTTGTCAGCCCCCCCCCCCCACATACACACACGGAAATTTTCAGTGTTTAATGTATCTCTTCCAAGCTAAGTTCAAGTTCTAATGTAAGTAAACCAGTTGTATGACTGCATTTTAGAATAAAAGTTTTACCCATAATCGTGTTTGAAGCGATATCCATAGTGACCACTACCTATTGATTAGTAAAATAGATATACAAAAGAAATGGTATAGAAATTGGAATAAAGAATTAAAGAAGAAGTAAGAAAACAAACAAGAAGTTTATAAAATAAATTTGTTAGAAGAAGAATCGATACAAGATTTATACAAAAGAAAGCTAGAAGATTATACAAATGCGGAAAAGCCAAAAAAGGAAATTGAAGAAGAATGGAATAGTATAAAAGGACTCGTACATAAAACAGCAAAATAAGTATTAAGAACAATGTAAGTCGGAGGAAGAAACAAAGGACTAAAAAAATGGGATCCCGAAATCTAGAAATTGGTAAGAGATAAAAAGGAGGCCTACTTAAAATACTTAAACAACAAGAATGACCAAAACGGAATAGAATATAATAGAAAAAGAGCATTAGTAAAAAAAAACAGAAAATTAAATAGAGCACATTGGGAAAGATACATAGCAGAAATGGAACACAATTTACACGGAAGACAAGACAAAGTATATAAATTTATAAGAAGTCTTAATTCTGAAGTAAAAGACAAAACAAGTCTGCTAACTATACAAGATATAGAATTAGAAAATTATTTTAAAGAACTGTTGATGGACAAACAAAATAATGAAGAAATAACACTCATAGAAACAAACGAACAATATGCAGAAGTAGATGCATTAGAGATGCAAGAAATGATGGAAATATTAAAGAAATGTAAAAATAATAAAGCATGCGGAATAGACAATATAAACATAGAACTGATAAAAAATGCCCCAAAGAATTTTCAAGAAAGATTATTAAAATTCTATAACAAGTGCTGGAAACAAAATACAATACCAGAAGAATGGAAAATGTACAAATAATCTCAATATTTAAAAAGGGCGATAAAACAAAGCCTGAAAACTATAGAGGCATAAGCGTACTATGTGCAGCATACAAAATGTATGCAAAAATGATAATCAAAGAATAACAACTATAGTAGATGCAATAATATCAGAAGAGCAGACAGGATTTAGAAAAGGAAGAAGCTGCAGAGACAACGTATTCACTTTAAAACAAATAATAGAGAAGCGAAGAGAATTCAACTTAGAGACGCACATCCTCTTTACAGATTATAACAAGGTCTTTGATAAAGTGTCTAGACCAACATTATGGATCATATTAAGTGAAAAAGGAATTCCACTACACTTGATAGCAGTAATTAAGAAAATGTATGAGAAAACAAAAAAAAATCAAAGAGAACCATTACATATAACAGGGGGAGTTAGACAAGGTTGTCCACAACTTCTTGTAGGAAAACCAGAGGGAAAACGCCCAGTTGGTAGATCAAGAATGAGGTGGAAGGTTAAGCATGATTGGAGGGAGGTGGATTGCATGGGGGATGATTGGAATATATTAGTTCAGGAAAGGGATATATGGAGAACTTATGTAGCCTACATACGGCCATAAATTTATGAGTTCGACACTGCAAAATAGGTTAGTTACTTAATGCTATTTGGGATCTGCTTGTAGGAAAATTAGAGATAAAGCGTCCAGTATTGAGAATAAGAATGCGGTGGAAGAATAACCTTAACTATGATTTGAGGGAAGTACATTATACAGCGGATGATTGGAAAGCATTAGCTCTGGATAGGTATGTATCCGGGTAGTCATGAACCTAGTGCGAGTCCTGTAATGCAATTCCAGAATCGAGTCTATGTTAAATGTCACAAGCCTATATACATTTTATTTAATTACTCGAAATTCAAAATGAAAGTCTAAATATGACATGCCATAGGAATATTACCCTATTAACAATACAAAAATGAATTGTCACAAATATAGAAAAAAGTAACAATGCACAAATGAAGATTTATTTGTATAAATATAATCAACATTCGTATGATGTTGGCTAACATGACGCTAGCAGTCACTTGTTCTGTTACATCATTCACAGGTGGAAACCTGACACAGATTATCCTAATACGTTTAGCATATAAAAATCCTAGAGACATATATTGAAGAATATGCTATATTATGTACTACACCATTATGATTGAACCGCTAAATAGATTCATATTTCAATAAAATATTAGCGATTTCGCTCGCGCGGGACAAATCATGTTGGCAATAATGTTTTGATAGGTGGCGCATCGAGTTAAATCTTCCCAGCGTGTCTCTGTTCAGAACGTGTGCGGTTACCGAGATGTAAATAGCCATCTTAATAAATTTAATAACATCAATTACTGCATTAATATGTTATTCTAAAAGTTATAGAAATTTATGTTATTAACGAATGAACATTTTTAACGACAGTGTTCTCAGTGCATCCTACGTGAACTTTGTAAGTAATCGAACTATACATTTATGAACTTTTACCGTCTCGTAAAATAATGCAAGTGCGCGTGTGTAAGTATGAACCATAACAAATGTACCGCTTTTAAATGAACATGTTTAGACTCGAGCCTGAATGGAGAAGGTAAGTTGCCACACATGTCAACTGTATTCTCAATAACACTATCTGAACATTCCTGCCACACAATCATCTTTTACTGTTAAACTGATAACACAGTGTCATTATTGAACCGGAAGGTTCATGGACACATGCCTTTTCTCAGATAATGCTTTGCAATCATCCCCTGTATAATTGACCTCGGTTAATGCTATTCTGTCGTCTACCTACTGGCGCTTTCCCTCTTGTTTTCCACAGAGTTTCCATGTCCCTCTTTGATCCCCTTCATGCCACATGTCCTGCACATGTTTACGAGATTTAACTGTGATTATTAGATCTAATTTGTTGTATACTTAATGTAGCTTACGCAGTCTTCTCCATTCACCTGTTCATCTGTCTTTGGTGCAAAATATTTCGTAAGAACTTTTTCACATACTCGTAATATTTTTTTCTCCCTTAATGCGAGAATCCATGTTCCGCATACATATAATATAACGGGAAGAATAACCGTTTTCTATATTTTTATGTTTTTTAGATAAGATGGAATGACAAGAGTTCCTGCAACGCGTAATAACACGCGTTCCTAGATTTGAGCTTATGTTTAATTTTTTTTTGTGCATCTCATTCCTGTTTATAGTTATTTGTGTATTTGTAATTATTATTATTGTTCCGGAACTTGATTTCAGTCACTTCTTCAGAATCTCCATAATTTGTTATTATTGTCCATTTGCATTATATAGGCCTAACGTGTGTTGCTACTCAGTACAACGTGCCTCGCTATCGCCTATAGGATCAACATATACTAAAAGCTTATTGAGTTATATGCCTTGTTTACTGTAGGCTTTCAATTCTGACCCTTAGCCTACCAGCCGGCTGCTGGCCTCACATCACCATGTGTTAATCACAATAATCGAGCCTGTGTAGAGGAGAAAAGTGCTCGGCATGTAGGGTCGCACAACCGTTATATTTCTTTTTTTCAACATGGAGTTGCTACTTATTGTAGCTACCCAAATTTCTCACGATGCTGGGTGGTCACCGGTCCCATATTGATCGAAATGCCGTGAGAAAATGTCATCCCCCACGGAGACTCGAACCAGCGCAAATCCCATAACTCTGCGCCAGGGCATCTTGCCTGAACCACTCGACTACGCCGCGGGACTATATCCTGATGAATGTTTTAACTAAACTTTATTTATTATAATTACAGAGTTGTTTAACTTCCAAGTCTTTGTTTAAGAAGTATCTCACCCTGACCCCAATGCTAATACATCTTGTTAGTTAAATAAATGTTATTAACTGTCATTAATTGTAACATTATCACCTCTAATTAGTTTAATGAAAATGGCTCCGTTTTGAGAATCGTTAGGCGATTCTACGCCAGCAATCCACCTGCATGAATTGGAATAGTAAAAGTAAAAAAAAAAAGAGAACCGCCAATTTAATATTGTAGTATGTGAATGATTACGTGAGGAAAATATAAATGTTTGTTTAAAAAATGCGATAAATGCGTTAAGTTGAAGGAACATTTCAATTACTTTTAAAAGTCCCTATATTTAGAATGAAAATTTGCATCAGTCATTTTTGAAACATAATTGAAAACTTATCCTTATGCGGCACCAGATTATCTAACAAACTGTAGTGTACATTAATGTTACTGTTTTCACATTTAACTAAACACGTGCTTAAAGTTAAAACCACTGTTCGACGAATTGGAAATGCAGTCATACATCTGGTTTGTTTACGTTACAACCGGAAGAGGTACAGCTGGTACTGGACTGCTGGCTCGTTCAACCAGACTTTATTATAATTTTTATTGTGAATATTCTTGACTCTCGCTCCTTATAGTATCCTTCATCAGATGCTTCAACACAAGTAAACAGTCGCGCCGAGTGATTTAAGGTGAACGCCTTGCCGAACAGTTGGAGACTTGCGCTGGTTCGAGTCCCCGTGGGGTAAGACATTTTCTCATGGAATCTCAGCATCGTGAGGAATTAAGTTACATCTGTAGGTTGAGAAATCCAGTTATAACGGCTGTGGGACCCGACATGCTGACCACATGTCACCCATACACTGGCTGCATGTTCGCCTGCTTCTGCGATTTACACATTTGGATGTGAGGCCAGCAGCCGACTAGTATGCCAAGGGCCTTCTAGGCCTGTCGCACCATGGAAAAATAAGAAAACAGTTACTGAATACGTATAACGAATTCCAAAAAGAATGGTCGTGTTTTCTATTGCGGATAGTAATACTTGGTTGTAACATAAATTTATCCATTTCGCTCATATAACCAGCACAACACTAGTAACATGATGAAAGGAGTTCGGCGAGTGCTTTTGTATGTTGATTCTAACAATGTTTATTTATCTAGGCTTATCGTCCAAGCTTCCAATGACAATTAATTACATTTATAAATATCGGCCCTTCTCTATTTCGTTGAGTATACCATATTTTACCTTCTAAAATTATTTATATATCATATTTTTTTTACGTTGCCTAAGTTGGTACATTTACTTACAACACTGTCCACAAGTTAAGTTCACAGCTGAATTGTTGACGTGTAAAAGATGTTCCGTTCAACTCAGAATCGATTAAATAATGCGCTTATGGACCTGCTCAGTCTATGTTGTGCCTGCATTACGGCCTATTGGGAAAGCAAATTGTATATTATGATGCGAGGTTGGAAAGTGCATTTTATATAATCAAGGAAAATGTTTAATAACCGAGCTAGAGCTCGGTTTTTAATTTCCGAGATTCTGTAAAACACTTCACAAACGTGCGTTGCACATTATTTTTTGCGCGATGGTGTTTTCAAAATAATAAATAATGTTAAAATAATATCTATGTTCGAAATATTTACATTCATTATAAACAATCGACTAACGTTAACAGTGTGGGCAATGTTTATTAGTTGAAACAACAGGAGGCCTTGAGAACAATTGTTGATAACATAGCAGCAAGTACGTATTTATTATTTAAAATTGTTTCAAATAAAGTCCAGTTCATTTAAAATGCAGTTATTTGTTTAGTATAATGTATATTCAACTCTACCTTTTGGATATTTTTTGTATATACATTGCACGTAGTATATATAGAAGGCAATGGTTTTACTTCCCGCACGTGAGTGTACATGTAATATTACAGTATAGTTATTTAGGTTGGCAACCCCGAAATGTAGCAAGTTGAACTTTCCTGTTAAGAGACGAGAAGGATTACGGGTATTTGACATTGAAGTTCTTAGGGTAAATTAGGACTAAAGAGAGATGAACAGACAGGCGACGGATGGAGAAGACTACATATGATCTATACTACAGCGTGCGCAATAATTCTTGAATTAATTAAATAACATGGAAGGAAAACATGAAGAGAGTAATGCAAGCTAGAGGGCTAAGCATCGAAGATGCCCAAGACCGTAGGCTTTGGAGGTTTGGCACGGGAAGACGGCAGCAGCTGTAAAAACCCGAAGATAGATAGAGATAGAACTACAGTAAACATATGCCCGTGTATAGATCTACGTTTCTTATTTATTACTCAAATAAACAGGCTTAAAATTGAAAATCCTGAATCCAATCTAACTTCTGAAACATCCAAATAACGCAAATATAAAAGTCTATTAAAATGCCTAATGTAAATTAATATATTTTAAAATGTTCTTTGGATTAACCTCAAATCAATTCTAGAAATAGGTTAAATAATATCCGTGTGAGTTTGTTAACCGCACAGTTAGCTGCTTGACCGACCAAGTTCTTCATCAGTTGATGGCGGCTGATGCACTTATTTTAATTGAAATATATTTTTACATTATTTACAAGTTTTAACTCGTTACCATGACACGTGGTCATTTCTATTGCAACTGTAGATTTATAATGAAAATGTGGTCTCAGGTAGTGTCGCTGCGGAGCAGGGTTCGATCACCTGTCGGGACAAGATTCTAGGGTAATTGTTTTTTGAGGGTTTTCCTCAAATATCAGGAAACTTTAAGGCACAAATAACTACAAAAAGGAATGAGGTGCACAAATAAATTAAACACAATGAATGCTGTTATGAATGACATTACGTAATGTAAAAGTCCATGTAACACAACTGGGAGAGAGAAGTTGGGACGACAAAAATATATAAAACTGTTGTTCTCCCTGTTGGACTTTTACTTAATGTAAAACAGCATTCATTTTCAGAATTGAACATATGTTTAATTTCTTCGTGCTCCTCATTCCTTTCCGTAATTATTGTTCTTGGTTATTACACTTATTCAAAACTTTCCTCATTTCTTATCAACTGTCCATTTACTTTATATAAAACTCTATCCATATTTTTTTTATTAATTAAATAAAAATAAAACGTAATTTTATTTGATTTTCATATTTATTATATAATTCACTGACAGCTGTTTCGGTATATTTTTATGTATTTATGTATTTTTTTTGATAACGTTGTATACCTTTCTTGTATTTTCAAGATACGATAAGATTTATGGAAAGTGTGTCCTATAAAGAACATTAAAACACTAAATAACGACAAAACACGTACAAATATAGAAAATAATTTGAAACTTCCTGAAACAAAGGAAAGAAACGAGATCTAAAATTCTTGTTAGCCCACTGTTGTTGTGATCAATTTCACTTTTCAAACAAAACTTTTGATATTATTAAATAACTTAGATTGGTAAACAGTAACTCTATGTGTAGCGCGTGGGAAGAGGCAATGCGACTCGATCACAGATAAAAATATAACTCTACGATGCTAAATAACGGAGTTTCGTTGTGTTTTGTTTGCATTTATAACCTTATAGAGGAGTTGCATTTTTGTTTATTGTTTATGTGGCACAAATGGGAACTAAAAAATGGGCATGGAAATTCTAATGGGAAAGCAACCAGAAGATAGACTAAGAACGACATTAACCATGATACGAGGCAGAAAAATTATACAGCGGATGATAGGAAAACATTAGATCGCAATAGGGATTTATGGAGAGCTTATTTCCCCGCACGCATGAAAATCATTTAGCTCGCCGTTATGTATATTTTCCGTTCAGCGGTCTGTTTGTCTTTCTTTGGTTCATCAATTTTTCTAAGAACTTTATTCTCAAATACTCGTAATATTTTGTTCTCCTGTAAAGTAAGAGTGTGATTTGCTGCAATTATCTATTCCTATTTGTGATGGTTTATTTATTCAATTAATTTACCTGGTGGAGTTAAGACCTTGTTACCCTCAGCAGGTCAAATATTAGAATATAACAATCACCTCTATTATTAAACCATTCATGTAATATCTAAAACAGTAAGATCATTAAAATAAGAAGCACAAATGTACATCAGCAGACAGTTCCTATCTGTTGTGTATAAAAATAATAAACTAATATAATTTGTCGTTTATGCAGTATTTATAACACTAACTCAAAATATTTTTCAATCTTAATTATATGTTTATAAAATCTAATAGCCTATATAAAAATCAATGTTTGTTTGTTTGTTTGTTCGTATTCCTGCGTGGCCATTTCGTTGTTCTGATTTTGATGCAGTTTTTTGTAAAATTTTGAGGAGATTCCCGGAATGAACATGGGCTATAAGGAGTTGTGATACTCAACTCCTACACACCCCTAAAAATCACCCTTTGTAGTGAAAAACGTGAAATAAAGTCCCTATTTTGACGCTTAAATGGCTTACGCTGCCTAAACCATAACAAATACACCAAATTAAATGTATACACAAATGAACATCTAAAAAACTCTACAAAAATTTCCCGACATCATATGTTTATCTTTTACGGATAACTTACATTAACCATTTTTGTCTTTCATTGATGACAAGATCGGGATAAGTAGATTCGTGGGCAAGTATAACAGCGCACGGCTGGTGGTAAAAACACATTAACATTTATTTACGAGTAGCGGCGCACGCCGGGTATTAGCTAGTAAATTATATTATTACTAAATTGTTGAAAGAATACAATCAGTGGAGGTGCATAAGTTAGTTTGTTGAGTTTGACAGTTTGTTCTGGCGGCAAGTGTAACTGTGAGTAATACACACGTGCTGATGGGACCGAATGTGTAATCAAGTGGTGTCTAAATATTTACTTCTGTGGAATGAATATCTGTTTAAAATTGTTCTTGCGACTTAAATGAAAGTAAGCAGAGGCCAATTAATTCAAATAAACAGCAGAAATTCGCAACTTAATAAACAAAGCTAATGCCAAAATATGTGTTCCATCAATTAACACTAAGAAATTTTGGGTTAAAAGTAAAATCAATAAAATCAACTCTATGGTCACACACAGAAATATATTACATAGACCCTAATTGAAATGGATAGTTAATGACAAACGAAAGAAACTTTGAAGAAGTGGCTGAATTCAAATACCTAGTGACAATTATTATAAAAAGAATGAGATGCACATAGAAATTACACCGGCTAATGGTTCAGCTCTGGAAATGCATTCTATTATGCATACAGGGACTTATGTCGTCCTAATTTCTCTCAAAAAAGGTTAAACTGAAAATATATAAAACTGTTATTCTCCCAGTTCTATTATATGGATTTGAAACATGGAAAATTACTTTAAGGGAGGAGAAAATATTACGACTATTTGAGAATAAAGTTGTTAGGAACATTTTGGACCAAAAAAAACCGACAGGTGAATGGAGAAAACTATATAATAGTGAGCTACAAGATATGTATAGGAAGCCAGATATAATAAGAAAAGTTAAGTCTCGTAGACTTGCAATTGACAGGACATAGAAGCTTCTTGCAGGAAAACTAGAGGGAAAACATCCGGTTGATAAATCAAGAATGAGGTGGGAGATCAACATTAACCATGGCATGAGATAAGTAGTATGATTGTCAGGAGAGGGATGTATGTCAAGCGCGGTCATGAACTTACGGGTTCGATAGTGCCAGTGTGGTTAGTTAGTTAGTTATACGCTTTGCAGACGAAATTGGTTCTTCTTCACGATCAAATAAAACTGCGTTTTATTTATATGCTATTCAAAATCTAACACATCTCTTAGATTAGATTATTAAGTAAACATATGTCCTTGTTTTAAGACACAGCCAACTTCATATTTGTTCAATGTATCACCCGTCTCGACTCTACAGTGTTCCTGCTTCCACACTCACCACTCATGCCACAATTTATTTGGACTAAATCCTCTCTTAGGCCTTATTCTATCCTAAGTTGAGGCACAGGCTCGGAGTCATGAGGAAGTACCTGAGCGTGACCGCCACAATCACATATGTTAAACACCTTGTGGTTTGCTAAACAGACTATTTCACCTAACATGAAATGACATGATGCGGTAAGGAAGAGGAGTGGAGCATGCGCTGTATCCTGGTGTTGCACAGCACGTCTGTTTGATAACAACAAGATCTCAGCAATTACCTTTATATGAGGCAGTTTGTAAATAATACTATTGCTGTTGTTATAAGCAATTTATTGACTTGGAATTGCAAAATGAATAATTACAGATTTCTGATTGATCTCAAATATTCAAATATAAACAGTATTCAACTTTTAGAATGTTATAATTGAGCGGTTCCGTGAATTAACGGTTTAAGTGCAAAAACATAGTTTTCAGTAAACTGAAATACGATATTATGTTTTGTGTGTTCCTGTGGCAATTGATCAAACTTTGAAAGAACAGAGCAGCGCTCCTCCTTAAACACAACATGTAGCAAATTAATGGTTATTATTGAAATAAAACATTACAAAATGTTAATAGCGACTTTCTTTTTAAGTTGTTAATTCACAGAGCATCAATACATGTTTTTATTGGAGAATGTTATATAAAATAAGAATATAGATACTTTGTTAACTTTCTACTTTAGCGCACAACAACAGAAATGCAAAAATAAACATATCCTTTCGTACTGCACTCTGAAAATAACGTATATATAGAAAAAAATTTGATTAATTTTGTATAAGATGTTAATTATATAATGTTTTACCTGGTAAGTCGGTCGTCCTCAACTATGTTGTTAAACGTCTTCAACTTATTCTAATGTGCAGTTCTTTCGAAAACAATGTTTCATCTTCTGCGTTTTACCTGCGACTGTTCCAGTTAAAACGCACAAGATGAAACATTGTTCACGAAAGGCCTCCATATTAGAATAACTTGAAGAAGTTTAACAACTTAGTTGAGGACGACTAACTTACCAGGTAAAAAATATATAATTAACATCTTATTACATAACCTCAACGGTGCTTTAACATCAATTTCAGTAGTGTTAATTTTGTATAGGTTAAATTTTAAAAAAATATTAATAATAATAATAATTAATAATAATAATAATAATAATAATAATAATAATAATAATAATAATAATAATAATAATAATAATAATAATAATAGAATAAATGCCTACAATTTGTGCAGAAAATATAAGTTACGTAAGTTTTCTCATTAATTTGATTCATATATAGCTTGTGCAGGTGGTTACATGGTAATGTAATGGTTGCACACACAGGTGTTCTCGGGATCGTGGAAACACTTGGTCTTGCATATTTTGTGGTGGTATCCATGCGTTGCTATTGAGTTCACCAGGTGATGGAATTCTTGAATGGTGTTGGTCCAGGATCTGTTTGTCTTGGCTTCTGTTAAATAAAAGTCCAGCCATATCTCCTGTCTCTTCTTCTCTATTTCGTGTAGTAGTTAATTTGAGCTGTCTGTGGATGGTAGCCTCATACGGAGTTCTTCTGTGAAGAAGGGTTCATATGCTAACCTCGACTTTGTGTGTTTTGAGGCACCTAGGGGCGGCTTTCAAGAAGCGTGATTTGTCTGCTTCCAAAATTATTAGACTCAATTTCTCTCAAATGAGGTCTCTTCCATAGGTTGCGATGGTAATTATTTTAGCGTTGAACAAGGCCATGACCGTTTTTAGTGACAGTCTGGATATTGCTTTGATGTCAAACATGGCTTTTATGGCACGTGATGCACGGAATTTCATATGTATCCTAAATGATCTGGCAGTGGTTTGCAACGTCAGTCCCAGATATTTGAAGCTGTTAACTGTCTCTAGAGGTTCTATTCCTAGGTAGATTCTGTCCTCCGCAGATTCTCGACATCCGTTGCGGAATGTCATCTGTACGGTTTTCCTCGAGTTTATTTCCATTTTGTTTTCCTGTGCCCATTTCTCAAGTTGGTTGGTTGCTCTTTGAAGGTCTTGTATGGAGTTCGATCCGATGACCATGTCGTCTTCATATATGTAGATTTTCTCTTCCTCCGTCTCCTGTCTAATCATTTGTACGACATGGTGTGGGGCGATATTGTAGAGTAGGAGACTCAGAGGGTCCTCCTGTAGTACTCCGTTGGTTTGTGTTATTGTTTTCGATGTGGTTACGTCGCCTGTGATCTGAATGAAGTTGGCTGTCAGCAGGTTGTGTATCAACGCTGTGAGTTTATCTTTTCCTTTCAATGTTTCCAGCTTCGAGATTAGTACCCGTCTGTTTAATTTATCGAAAGCCTTCGTGTAGTCTATGAAGACTACGGGGATGCCTTAGTGCGTCCTCTATATCACGGATTTATTAATATTTGGACTACGTTTATCTTTGTTCATACATCTTTATTATATTAAGTAAAATGCTGTGTCTTTTTAAAACTGGAATCTAATGTAAAAAATAAGACACACATAATTTTCATTCATCTTGATGATTGCTCGTTTGAATGTGAGTAGGCCTATATCTCTCAGCCACACAGCGTTATGTTCTAAATTTCTTGATCAATCTTCCACTATTTTCATTTATAGTCCCCAATTTGAAAGCTTGTTGACTTGTTTACATACGGGCTTCTGTAATTTTAAAGGCTTCTATGTTAAATATTTAACATACAGTGAGATTACTACCCTCACTTCACGTTCTTTACAAATGAATATCATGATTTCTTCTACACGCAGTTCTTTATTTCAATGTAACCTAACAGCATTGTGTCCTGCAGTTGTTTTTCTGCAAAATCCACTGAACAGACACAACAGACACTCGGTAAGAACCAACTACAGGATGGCACATCTGCTTCTGCTGTCCTCCAGGAATAAGCTAATATTTTATTACAATACAGAGCACCCAACAAGGTGTCGGAAAATGTGATCCGTGAAATAACAAGTTAACGTCAGTTAGTTTGTTGTTAGTCCACGGAATCCCTCAATTTTTAATATGTTATTCTATGTTTTATAAAACAACTAAAACCTTCTGGAGTCAGGGAATATATTTATACATGAAGGAGAAACATCTACACCCAGGAGATTGGATGGACAGACAAAATTGGCTATTGGGAATCGGATGATGTCAAAGACATTAATCGACCGATGATCTATCTATCTTTTTTGTTTCATTTAGCGTCCACCGCTGTGGTTTGCTGGTAGCGCCCCTGCTTCGTACGCAGCGTCACGGTTCTATCCCTGGTCGGGACCAGTTCCTGGGTGATGTGTTTTCCTCACTTGTGAGACAAATGTCAGGTAAAGCTAAGGTCTTAACGGTCCCAGAACATCACAATCTTCTTTATCACATTAACCATGTTTAGTATGAGTGTGTGTGTGAGTGATGTGGTTAGTCTTAATGTTGTGTTGTCTCGGAGGTGGCCCTCATGTCCTTGTGTGGTCCGTTAGTATGGTTTAAAAACTCTCTTTCGACAGATCAGGCCCGCTGTAAGGCTCTTGTGGCGCTTGGAAAATAAAAAAAACACCTAGAACGTCAAAAGTTAAATTAAGTTCATGTAATGGTGTATATTCTTTTGCTTTACTTGGTTACAAATCTAATAACGCAGCCCGGTGCAATAGACTATTTAAATTCAGGATAGTAACGTAAGTAACGTAGACTGCGATGGGAAGGACTTGTGGCACGGATGGGAAATAAAAGAGGGGCATTGGAACTTCTTGTAGGAAAAGCAGAAAGACCAGTCGGTAGACCAAAAATTCGGCGGAAAATAACATTATCCGTAATTTGAAGGAAGTAAATTATAAAGAGGATGATTTTAAAATATTGCCTCAGGAAAGGGATGTACGGAGAGTTCATATCCGCGCAGCCATGGACTGCCCAAAAATAGAGGACAGCCTTTGAAAAAAATGATGGCTCAACTCTTGATGATGGAAAGTTAAAGTTTTAAAGATCGATTCACTCCAGTATGTAGTTACGTGTGCTTGTGTTCAAGTCGTGCGGCGTAAGTCTCTCTTCATGCAGTATTCGTATCGTTCGCTTCAGTGGAGCAGTCGGTAAGATGCTAAGTTATGATGACGCGTGCGCAGAGCAGGAAGATTGTTTTTAAACGTCGTTAATGTTGATAATACCTACACGTTACCAGGCTACTATGTACGCACAGGGAAATAAATTAATTAGAGGAAACATGTCATATATATAGAACATGAATAACGGTTGTAAAATGTCATTACTTTCTTTATAAAACACAAGGCGATTGTCTATTTTCTCGAGTAATGCAAAACGCGTCTGGTTATTTAAATTACGTCAAGTTGATATAGAATTCCATTACACAAGTAAGTCCTGGAGTATTGCATCGCTTTATACAGACAGTTTCTACCAGGGATGTTGTGGTCTAGTGGAAGGAGCTTATGTTTCGCATCGTGAGGTCGCGTGTTCAATCCCCCCTGTCATGCTTATTTTTTTCTTCTCTCTCTCTCTCTCGCCCTTATTTTAATTAATTTTCTTTGCTCTATTTTATTTGTTTTACTTTGTTTTATTTATAGCATTTACCACACTACTTATTTACGCGAAACAATTCTCCATTGCACGACACACAACGTAATAGAATGGATTTTAGTTTCTCAAATAGATGTGCAGTTGTGAACCAAATAGCTGACCTCTGATCATGCGCAGTGGTTTCGTTCTGGAACTACGGTAGGAAATTATCATTGTTCCACTAATTATATCAAAGGCTATACATTTAAAACTGTTATAATCCATAAATTAAAAACTATATTTAATTTACTTGCTGGCATAAATATTTCTACAATTTATTGTAATCACAATAAATTGATGTTATGTAGTAAATGTTAATAATAAGAGTATTCACAGACCTGAACCGTTGTACAATTTATACATGCCGAAGATTGGAACATGTTCCGAAAGGCCTACGTGGTTTTAACTAATTTTAATTGAGCAGGACTGATATATCAAGTAATTATATTTCAACATTAAAAAAAGTAACATAGACACGAATTTTAAAAACATATGTAAAAAGTGCGTGGGGCACGCCGTAGCGTAGTGGTTAAGGCACTGAGCTACAACCCGGAGGGTCGAGGGTTCGAGTCCCGTTGGGGTCAGGATTTTTAAACTGACCCAAACCCTCTGGCGGCACTATGGCCCTGGGGTCGACTCAGCCTCTAACGGAAATGAGTACCAGACGCTTGTTCTGGGGTTAAAGACGGCCGTCACGCAGGGCTGACAACCCGGCTGACATAAAGTGCCGATTGTCTAGAAAAAGTGGGAGCCTTAACCTCCTACTACCCCAAGGGCCTCCGGGCCTGTTGTGGGATCACTTTACTTTTACTTTACTATGTAAAAAGTGCGTACAATTGATTCTACAAATTTGCAGGAATACATTGTCAAGGAATTAATGTTTAATTCTGTGCGGTGTGTCTTAAACGATTCCCACAAAAATGAAAATGATTACACGAATTCAGTTGTACAACATCAGAGTAATGAATATTGAAAAGTTCGGTATCGGTAGAGTAGCTACACTCACGGGGCAGTTCTCTACCGTGTGACCCGTATCGAGGAAACATCGCAGATAATAGAAAAATAACCGTTTCAGTTGAAGGAGGTATCTAATGATTTCACCTTTACGGAACAGATGTTCCTGAGCATTTATACGTGCGCGGCGCACCAATTTAAATATTCACGATTCGAAGCGGAACTTACAATACATCGTCTGAAAAGAATTTGAATTAAAAAAAATAAATATTTATTTTTATTTTGGTAAATCCAGTGAACATAACGCAGCACTAATCATATACAGAATAAAACTCTTAAAATAAACCTCCAAACGTGACAGGCCTAGAAGGATCTTGGCCTACCAGCCAGCTGCTGGCCTCACATCCACATGTGTTAATCACAGAGATTGACGATCATTTAGCCAATGTGGTCAGCATGTCGGGTCCCCCAGCCGTTACAGCTGCTCTTCTCAACCCGGAGCCGCTACTTATTGTAGCTTCCCAAATGTCAGGTCAAATAAAGCTATTATTATTATTATTACTACTACTACTACTACTACTACTACTACTACTACTACTACTACTACTACTACTACTACTACTACTACTACTACTACAACTACTACTACTACTAAATGCCTCACAATGCTGGATAGGCACCGGTCCCACACTGGCCGAAATTCCATGAGAAAATTTCTTCCCTCCATGGGCACCCGAACAGCGCAAGTCCGGTAGCTCTGCGCCAAGGCTTCTTGCCTTAACCATTCGGCGAGGAATACGATACTTACAGCCAGTTTCAGCAAGAGAGGTAACTGTATTACGCCAGTTTAAGCTATGCATTATACATTGGGAAAACTGACGTAATAGTTACCTCTGTTGGTGAAACTGACCCTTAGAGATATTAAAATGTAACCAGAAATTGGCGATCTTTACTGTTCTTTTTGAAGTTGTTCTGATGTATTCAATTTGTAGCGTGTATTTACGACGAGCTCTTAGTAAAAATCTGTTACAAGTTGTAGAGACGTAGATAATTAATACATTGGCTAAGATCGGTATTTGTTGAACAAACAAAAAGCTTACACGCGGTGCTACCTTCCGTTTGTACAAGTTAATAGTGACACTAGATCCAATAACCTAACTTTAACATCTCAGAGTGTACTGTAAACGTTCTCTTATATGTCACATTATGTAATTGTATTTGTTTTTCGGGGAGAGTTTTTACGACACTTGTTTAACATTAAAATGCGCAAAGATTTCCATAATTTTTTTCCTCACCAAGAAGACACATTATTTTAACAGCCGGTAGTTTATAGTGTCACGTTATTCATATTTATCTCTGGAAAGGGTTAGGCACTCCCAATGTACAGCACATGCAGTACTGCAGGGTTCTATAAAGCAATACTTTCTGATAACACAACCACAAGTAAAATTATGTTATCCATTTGTTTATACGGATTCCCATAGCTGGTAATACCCACTATTGCATACACACGTCTTACAGTATTTTATGGTTTAAAATGTAGACGTGAAACTGGATTTTATACTCGCAGTACAAGTCCCACTAGAAGCGGCTCAAATGAGATGTTTACTTGCTCTGTCGAGTTTAACTTCATTAAACTAAAAGGAAAAGCAACAGTAAATCACAAATGTAATAGAAGACATTCAAGATTACCGGAATAATTGGCAGCGAATGACCCAAACCAACTATCCAATAAGTCTTATTGTACCAAAGAAAGAAACTCGGAAACAGGGGAGACCAAAACACAGGTTGGCCTGTCAAAGGCTTCTTGAGACTTCGGAACAGATTACGAAGAAAAGCCTGCTATTTTAATAATGATGATGACTCATCAACGAATATTATATAATCTAATTATAAGTACTTTTACCATCTTAATATCAGCACAAAACTTGAAATACAACGCTTACTATTATGGCATTCTGTTATTTATAATACCGCTTTAAATATTTTATGTTCTCTAGCAGTGAAGTTTTTCTAAACAAGAAAAAGTTGAAAGGAAGTGGGGTCACTGTTCGCCAGGACCTAACAAAGTGTCGCTATCGCCTGCTACAAGAGAGTATACAAAAATACGGTATTCAAAATGTATGGACAATGGACGGTGCCGTCATAGCTAAAGTAAATGGCGAAAAACGAAAAATTAGATCTTCTACGGATATCAACTAGATAGGACCTGAGTGTAAAATATGTTTTCTTTGTCTTTTCTTTGCTAACAATTATATTGTTAATTTATTTCTAATTTAGGTAAGTTTTAAGTTTATTATTTTTTATTTAGGACAACTTACTTGTTTTATTTTTATTTTTTAAGTTCTTTGTTTAGCTAAATTATTTTAATTTTATTAGAGTTATTACAGTACATAGTTTATTTTTACTTTCTGCTATTGGCAACATTGAGCTGACAAATAAAGACTTGTTTGCAACCTCTGACTCACTCACCTTCTCCAATCACGCTCTTATTGTGCAGACAACTTTTAACGCAGGTAGCAACATTCCTCAATCCCTACCATCCCCTCCAACAACAACTACTAGTCTACTTAAGAATGCATTTTCTATTGATAAATCATCACTTAAAATCGCTCACGTAAATTCACAAAGCATTCTGTCCCATTTTGATGAGTTTGAAAACATATTTTCATCTTCGTGGACTGAGCGCCATTTTAATTTCGGAAACCTGGCTCACCCCTTCCATACCTTGGTCCCTTGTTCACCTAGACGGATATACACTGCTCAGAAATGACAGAATAGATAAAAGTGGTGGAGGAGTTTGTGCCTTTATATCAAATGAGCTTAATCCAAGAATTGTCCACAAGTCCCCTTCTATATTCCGCTCGCCCCGAGTTCTTATTCGTAGAAATTCAAGCCAGTCTAAAAAAAAGTCTCTTATGGATTGTATACAAACCTCCAAAAAATAAGGCACCTTTCGGATCTAGAAAACGCTCTGAACGATTCATTGACCTCATTATGAACACGTTATTGTCGCAGGCGATTTTAATACAAATCTTCTTCAGACTGACTCACCAGCCATACAACTTAAAAATATGTTCCAAAGCTTAAATATGACCATTGTTCCTCTCTCTGACACACATCATACTGCTACTACCGACACTCTACTGGACTTAATAGTGACTACACATCCACAGAAAGTACTGTCATATGGACAAATTGCTGCTCCCGGCATATCTGCTCATGACATTGTATTCGTAGAATACCCACTCCAATGTCCTAAAAGACGCTCTAAATTGATTACGTACAGAAATTTACAAAACATAGACGATACTAAACTAAAATCAGACGCTTTAGAACTACCTCGGTACACAATATGGAATCTTAGATCAGTTGAATGAAAAAGTAGACACATTTAATATACTGATACTACAACTATATGACAGACATGCACCAGTAAAAACCCGACGATTTTCCCGCCCCCCTGCTCCCTGGATGAATGACTCAATACGTGAACTTATGTCAAAACGAGACAAAGCATACCGAACATACAGACGACATAAAAATGACGAGAACTGGCAACTGTACAAACAACTTAGAAACAGAACTACACAAACTATACGCAATGCCAAACTACGACACGTCCACAGTATAATCGGACCTGAAATAAGTGCACGGGACACTTGGCGAAATCTCCGTGCAATGGGACTTATACAGTTGAATCCCTCAACTGACTCTATAGACATTTCTGTAGATGACTTAAATGAACATTTTACCTCAATACCCATGACACCTCCAGACAACAAGACTAAAATAGACATTCTTAAAGACGTATCCCCATCCCCCCATATAGGAAGAGATAAATTTTACTTTAACGACATTTCGCCTATAGACGTTAAAAAAGCACTCAAGCGGATGATATCAAATGCACAAGGAACAGATAACATCAGCATTTTAATGCTAAATAAAATCATTGACATTATACTACTCACAGTGACTGATATTTTTAATGCTTCCCTTATAACTTCTATCTTCCCTACTGTATGGAAACAGTCTAGAGTTCGGCCTATACCAAAAATAAGTACACCAACTAACTGTAATGACTACCGACCGATTAGCATCCTACCGACATTATCTAACGCCCTGGAACATATTGTACATAAGCAAATGACTGAATATCTCCAAGAAAATCACCTCCTTGATCCTTATCAATCCAGCTTTAGATACAGTCATAGCACAACCACAGCTTTGCTAAAAATTACTGAAGATATTCGTGAAGCCGTGGACAGACATCAATTGACTCCTTTAACCTTACTTGACTTCAGCAAAGCTTTTGACACAGTAGACCACGACTTACTTATGATAATGCTCAAGCACCTACACTTGTCTGACAGCGCTGTATCCTGGTTCGACTCATACCTGCACGGTCGTCAACAATACGTTTCATTAAACTCTAGATCTTCGTCTTGGCGCAACGTGCCGGCTGGAGTCCCCCAGGGCAGTGTTCTCGGACCTCTTCTTTTCTCAATCTACATAAATGACTTGCCAACTGTACTAAAGCACTGCCGTTATCACCTCTATGCTGACGATCTCCAAATTTACCTACATTCACCTCCTCATTCTCTCTATAACAGCTTGACAAAAATGAATGACGATCTCATATCCATGTTTAACTGGTCTTCAAGTATCGGTCTAAATCTAAATCCTAACAAGTCACAAGTAATTCTAATGGGACAACAAACACTGCTTACAACCTTTGACATATCTACACTTCCAAATATTACTATAAATAATATAATTATCCCTTATTCTTCTTCGGTAATAGATCTTGGACTACGTCTAGACGCAAATTTAACCTGGCAAACACAAGTGAAGCACATATGTAAAAAGACTTTCTCCATCTTACATTATCTTAGACGTTTAAAGAATTTTCTCCCAGTTTCGTTAAAACAAATCCTTGTGCAGAATATTGTGTTACCACACTTCGATTATTGTGACATTATATATAATGATCAAAACTATGACTTGTCGCAGAGACTGCAGCGTGTTCATAATGCTTGCGTTCGATTCATTTTCAATATCCGCCGTTATGACCATATTTCCGAACACTTTAATAACCTCTCTTGGCTCCGTCTTACTGACAGACGTAAATTGCACTCTCTTTCACTACTTTTCAAGCTTCTGAATTCCTACATCCCTACTTACCTGGCGTCCAGATTTGAGAAGTTATCCTCTTACCACAATATTGACACTAGATCACAAGATAGCAGTCTGCTAACAATTCCTCTTCATAGCACTTCCTCCTATTCTACTTCCTTCACAGTAGCCTCTGCCCGCTCCTGGAATCTCCTTCCTCAAGATATCAGGGGTTGCCGCACACTTGGTACCTTTAAGTCACGCTTATACAGTTACCTGTTGTCTAATAATTAATTTTTCTCTATTTATTTAATTTTATACTATGTCATTAATCTTTTCCTCGTTTTTTATATATATATTGTACATATTATATATCTAATTCGTTAAATTTAGAGTAAACCAAAATACATTATAAATATTAATTGTATTGTATTCATAACTTGTAAACGTTTATATATATATATATATATATATATATATATATATATATATTGTAATTTAGATTTAAGACTATTTTTTTGTTTGTATTTTTTTAAACCTGGTTGAGTGGTAGACAAGGCCTTAAGGCCTTAACTCTGCCAGGTAAAATAAAGCTATTATTATTATTATTATTATTATTATTATTATTATTATATTAGATTTTGCACAATTATAATGGTACAGCACATATAATGTAACCTGATGAAACAAACATTGTATTAATATTTAACACTTTACACAGAAGGGCGACGCTATCAACACAGTCCGACTGAGTGAAGCATTCAAATGTTATCTTCATTCAAATAAAGCAAACTTACCTGTAACTAGTCGCGTACCTTAAAGAAGGTGATAAATATTTTTATCGTCCTGTTATTTTTTTGCTGAAACACTAGAAGTAAAGCGGCCAGTAGGTAGGGCAAGAATGAGAATTCATTATGATTGAAGTGAGTTGAATTGCACCTAAAATGAATGAAAAATATTAACTAGGAAAAGAGAGCTAGTGTACGCGAGACCATTATATAATTACGGAATTTTAACCTACGCAGGCAGTCACACCTAAATTAAAACTACTTAAAAATCTTTTTGAAAATATAGAGGAAATAATTATTACTATTTTCCGAAATGTTTGAAATACTGAAAACCAGAGTATTTATTTAAAATATCAGAGTTTTAGAACAACCGATTCAAAATTAATTTGAATTTAATAACGGGGTTTGGTGTAATTTCTGATAAAATTTTTGGCTTTGAAAACACGACCCTATTAGCAAAATAAATATGCAATATTCTGTGTGTCTGATACATAGCATATGTTCTACAAATTCGGGTAAATTTTTACCAAAATTAAATCTTTGCTACATTTATTTACACAAATAAATGTGATGATGAGCACAGTCTCGTGTTTTAAATCCGATTTACGGAGTCAAATAAATCAAGGACACATCGCTCCAATCAACCTCCCGATGTTACATTCACATGGTTTTTTTTTAAAACGTCTCATTGATAGAAACTTAATCCCAGTTAAGATTGTTATCTGAAATTATTACGCTCAGTTTTTCCCGCACAATAAACAAAGAGAAGAAAATTAATTTAGAAAATGTAGATCTGAAGTAGAGCGTGAAAATATTTTAATTGTGGAGGTGATTTGTTGTTTCAGATTTTTTTTAAAGGTGATTCCGTTGCGTCATAGAAACATCGATATAATCTGTTGACAATGGAAGATCAGAAAAGCAATTCGTAGCGATACACGAATCAAATTTCCTCGAAAAATAACAACATTCTCTCAACTTGTCCCTTCATTTTCGATATAATCTACATTAATGCACTCTTGCATATATCAGAGAAGGAATTTGACGATGTAAGTGAATGGAGTTAACGCTACAATTATTTTTCTCGCTGTTGTTTTCACTCGTAAAATTGGATCATTACATTATACTTAAACACGCACAACATACTGTACCGGTACACACTATGTAACATCTAATTGTAACATATTTGAAAGCGCAGCTTTGAAGTTCTCAATCTTTGACTTACTTTTTCTTAAACCCACTCATATGTAAATTATTTATGTGTACAGAATCGTCAGTACGGAAATAGATGCAGTATGTACCTGTCTCTCACTCTCACTCCTATATTAGCTCCTCCCCTTTTTTTCTACTCCCGCGATGTTTGCCACTTTTTAAAAAAATGCAAAGTAATTAATTTAATAACCTGATGATTGTGATCGTATAGAAGAATTTTCCTTTTTCCGCTCTTTTCTGAATGTATATATGTAAAGGTCTTAAATAATTAATGCATTGAAATAGTTTTTGACAAATACATTATTTTTGGCCATAAATCTATATTTTTACAGATTAAACACTTGGTCACACCACAAATGGTATAAAACTAGTGGATTACTGATAGATTAAGAATTTTCTTGTGGGTTGCCTGAAATGTTTAAATGGATTACACTGTATTTGCCTTGACAATAATTTTTACACATGAAAGGAGGCTATTAATTTTTATTAAATACTTGTTTAAATTTATCGGATGGCAACACAAAAAAGTTATGTAGCCGAGAAACGTTTTTGTTTATTGACTGTATGTTTGGTGACAAAGCGAGAAAATGGTGAATAGTTTTTAAAACAAACCAGTCCTCAAGTATCAGTGCGCATTCATACTTTATCGCAGTTTTAAATTTGTTTACTTAGGTGTCCTTTTTAATTTCCGATCGCTTTTTGACTCTATTGAACTCTGCACTTTCCTCAGGGTCCAGGAGCTCAGAAGTTTGTGATAATTGTTGAGTGAAATTCAACTGTGAGAGGCTCTCAATTGGTCCCTTTGGTTCATATGTTTTTCAGAAAATTGTTTTAATTTTCATATTTATTATTACTTAACTTATATTATTTATGAATATAGAAACCTAAGCGACGTAGTATTGGCGAAACTGCAAAACAGTAAGAAAACAGAATATCGTATTGAACATATTTAATTATTTTTTTAAAGAAAAGGAAACGTTTTGCCCGGGGGCAGTTAAACAGACAGCAGAAGCTAAACCGTGTTCGGAACGTTTTAATATATAGAATAAGAAAGGCACAAACGAAAGGGTTTCCTCTTTAGAACGCAAGTAGTGAAAAAGAAACGTACACGAACGGAGCAAAAAAAAAAAAAATTCCAGATTAATGAAGTTCGAGGGAATATTCGTACAACAACATAGCGGTCCGCCCGCACTCGTTCATTGCCTTGGTTCTTTGAGAAGATAACCACCAACACTAAGCAAGGTAAGTTGTGATGATACGCTACCAAATTTTTTCGAGGTCTACTTTAAATAGATTTCTTCACGATTTAGGGTTTGAATGGGTAAGCAGGACCAACCAAAATGCCGCCCTTATTGAAAGGGATGATATAATCAGGGTGGCGTCATAAATAATCTCAAAGACAAAGATTTAAACAAATTTAGGAATTGAAGGGAATTTTTTTATACAGTTTTAGTCGTGGGTTAAACGTAGGCACACCTCGTGACAAAAGAATGGAAAGATTACCAACATTAAAAGTTCCTCGTCAAGCAGCAATTGAGGGGTGTTTAGCTCAGGTCTTAGGCCTCCTAGGGGGTCGTGGGTCAAGGTTGTGCATTGGTTCCTGCAGGGGACTGAAAATGGGTTTTGTTAATGGTGCCGGAGTTAACATTTTTCCTGTGCCAAAAGAACGCGGGCAGACGTCCACGATGTGAAGTGGTATGAAAAAGTGGCGCGCCGAGCAATGGTTGCCTAATGTCCCTGAAGGATCCTTGTGAATAGTATTAGACAATGTGCCGGCTATCATAGTCGGAAAAGCTATCGTTTACCTACAACTTCCTGGAGAAAAAGATTAAGATTATAGAGTGTCTTTCAAATCAGAAAGAAATCCCTTTTGAAAGTGATATGTTAAAAACGGGAGCTTTGTTCTTATTGTGACTCAAAACGAGAGAACACTTATGATAAATGCATAATTGATCAGATGGCTAAATAAGCAGGGAAACAAGTTGTTAGCTTGCCCACCATACAACTGGCGAACTTAATCCTAAATCCTACCTAACCGAAATGGTATGGGCCCACAAGTGAAGAAACTATATAAAAAATGAAAAACGTCGCATACCAACACGTGACAGTAACAAAAAAAATTGTGCAAACTACTTGGACCATATCAAACAAAATTGAAAGTGATCTCTGGAAAGCAGACGAGATTCTTCAAGGTGACGAGGAACCAGTTTTATACATTTGTCATCAACATCATCATCACTTCTTCTTAGCCTTCCTCCTTCCAGGCCTGCGTTCCGATTCGGCTAAAACCTGGACCATCCAGAGACCGTGAGGAATTTATGGAAGGAATAACACCATTACCAGAGGATTGATGGTATGTAACGTATTTTCAGTAGGCCTATTACTTTCCTATTATTATTATATTCGTGAACAATTTTAATATTATAAAAGCTGTTAATATTATTGTATTCGTTAAAAATGTTAATATTATAAAAATTATTAAACACTTAATTAAATAGAACTTCTTATAATATTATATTCTTAAAAAATTGAAATAAATTATATGTTAAAGTGATTTATAATTTCTATAAATTTGTTTATGTAGGCTATTTCTTGATATAGGCCTATATTTTAAATTAAATTTATTATAACTTAACTAGCCTATGTCATAATTACAATTTATGATAATTTATTATTTTTCCCTAGTATTATAATGTGTGCATTTAAATCTCGCTCTGAGCTTTTTGGCTTTTAATTCGTAGACCTTAAATACTTGTATTGTCATTCGATCAGTAGGGCATAAGGTGAACGTTTATGAAATAACATATATGGGACATTTCACGTTTTTTCACTCAGGTTTATTTTTTTTTAGATTTATTTATTTAGCCTGGTGGAGTTAAGGCCATGTGGCCTTCTCTTCCACTCACCAGAACAAGCATATGTTACATATGAATACAAAAAAAAAATACAATAATAGTCATATAAAACAGGACAAACATATGTTACACATGAATACAAAAAAATTACAATAGTAGTCATATTAGACAGGACAAACATGTTACATATGAATACAAAAAAGTTACAATAATAGTTATTGAACAATTCATTATCTGTCATATTGAATAATAATGAAATTAATGTCTAATAATAGAATGAAACTAAATACAATTAAAATTAAATTAATGATACAATGAATAAAAAAGGAATAACAGCTCGAATCTACTATGCATAAAAAGAAGAGAAAAAAAACACTACAATGAATTAATCTACGCTTTTTATACAAGGCATTAGGCAAATATATTAACAAATCCTAAGTCTATTTTTATTAAATAATGCAAAAACGCATTATTAATTCTTAAAAGTAGTATTAGTGAGTTGTTTCTGTTAGTGATTTTATTTTCAATTTATTTCTGAAGATGGTAAAGTTTGACAGTCTCTGACATAGGGTGGAAGTGAATTCCATGTTCTAGCAAGAGAAACTGTGAAAGATTTCGAATAATAGGTAGTATGATGAGGAGGGATATAAAGGACACTGTGCTCAAGGGATCGGGTATCTAAGTTATGTGTATCAGAGAGTTTAGTGAAGCGGTGTGATAAATAATAAGGTAAAGATGTGTGTAATATGTTATAGAGTAGGCATAGGGAATGGATGGTTCTACGATCTTGAAGACGAAGCCATGACAATTGTTCCAGGGATGGTGTAACGTGATCAAATCTACGTATACCACAAATAAAACGTATGCAAGAATTGTGAACACGTTGAAGTCTTTGGGTAAGAACAGTATTTAGGTCAGTAAAAAGAGTATCACAATAATCAAAATGGGGCATTGCGAGTGTTTCTACTAGCATTTTTCTTAGAGAAAACGGTAAAACAATTTCTTATACGATTTAATGAGTGTAAGTATTTGAGAAAGATAGTTTTGCAAATGTTATTTATTTTGGTTATTATTCCAAATTAAATGTTTATCCATAAACACTCCTAGATTTTTTACTGTCTCACTATAAGGGATCTGAACCCCATTAAGTGACACATGTAATACTGCATTTGTGTTAATTGAGGAATATAGTCTCTGATGGCCCATAATGATTTCCTTGTGTCTTTCTAGGATTTAATTACTAGTCCATATTTTTTTTCTCTGTCCACACGCCGTTAGCGAGTCACGGTCCTCGTTAATTTTGGTTACCACCGCGTCATTTAAAGAATATTTGTCTGAGTGAAGGTAGATCTGCATGTCGTCCGCAAATAAATGATGTTTGCAATGTTTTAGGGAGTCAGATATGTCATTTATATAGATTGAAAAAAGCAATGGGCCGAGCACCGAACCCTGTGGAACTCCAGCTTTACGGTAGGTCCAAGAAGAGCGTAATGTAGAATTTCCTACAACATATTGCTGGTGCTCACGAAGGTAGGAGTTGAACCATTGCGTGACACTGTCAGAAAGTGAGAGGTTTTTTAGTTTAAGCAACAATAAGTCCAAGTCTACCGTGTCAAATGCTTTACTAAAGTCAAGTAGTGTAAGAATAGTAAGTTTTCGATTATCAGATGCTTCGCGTATGTCTTCACATATATTTAGTAGAGCAGTATTTGTATTGTGTCCTGTCCTAAAGCCTGATTGGTATTGATCTAAAAGGTCGTGTTCAGTTAGGTAGTCAGTCAGTTGTTTGTGGACTAATTGTTCCAAAGCTTTTGAAAGAGTAGGTAAAATACTAATGGGTCGAAAATCGTTAGGAGTTAAGGGAGTTTTTACTTTCGGGAGTGGGCGTACAATTGCTTGCTTCCATAATGTGGGATATATAGAGGTTTGTAGTGAGGAGTTGAAAACATGAGTTATGGTAGGTAGTATAACGTCGATTATTTTGTTAAGTAGAGTGATATTTATACGGTCAGTACCTTCTGTTTTTGTTTTTATTCGTTTGAGAGCTTTCTTTATGTCATTTTCTGTAAGATATGAAAAATGGAAATGTTCTCTGTCTGGTGGATTTGTCAATAGTAGTTCACTTGTTGTATGTGTTTTGTCTTTAGGAGTAAAGAATGTGCTTGTAAAATGGTTATTAAGTGTGTTCAGAGAAAACAGGTAGTTTTTCTACCTGTGTGTCTTCCTTCCTACACCCATTTTATTCAGATTTTTCCAAATATCTGGGTTATTGTTATTAGGTTCAGTAAGGCTGTATAGATGTGTCTAAGTTTGGCGTTTCTGATAGTTTGTGTAGTCTTGTTTCGTAGCCGTTTATAGTGATTAAGATTTATATCAGTTTTGTCGACTCTATATTTCCGATATACTGCGTCTCTTTCAGTCATCAAGTCACGAATGTTAGCAGACATCCAGGGAGCAGGGTGTCGTTTCACTAGTTTAGTTTTCAGTGGAGTGTGTCTGTCATATAGTTGTAATATAAGGTTATTTAATGCCTCAACTTTTTCGTCAACAGAATGCAACGTCCATATAGTATGCCAGGGTAATTTTATAGCGTCTTCAAGTAGAGCTGCATTGTTTATATGTTTTAGGTCTCTATATGTGATAGTCTTACGAGCAAGTTTAGGGCACTGCAGTGAATATGCTAAGAATATAATATCATGTGCTGATATTCCGGGAGCTGACAGTTGCCCGTGGGTTAGTACTCTGTCTGGATTATTAGTAGCAATTAAGTCAAGTAAAGTCGCAGAATGATTGGTGTGATGTGTTGTGTAGGCTGTAAGGTAAGGATAGTCATATCACAAACTTGGAACGCAGACATAAGCTGTTGTGTATGTCTGTTGTCAGTGTCTAGTATATTTATATTAAAGTCACCCATGACGATAACGTGTTCATATTGTATACGTGCGTTTTGTAGAGCAGATTCTATTTCTGCTATTTTTTTCATTTTAGGGGGTTGGTACACTACACAAAGAAGGCATTTTTTGAAGCTTGCGTATATTTCTATAAACATAATTTCAGGAGATGTCTCGTTATTAGAAAAGTATACAGACTTAGGGCAAAGGTCTGTCCTAACGAAGACACCAACACCGCCCCCTCGACTATGTACACGATCATGTCTAAGAAAAGTATAACCATCCATGTCAATTAAACTAGAATTAATGGAGGGAGTGAGCCATGTTTCTGATACGAGAATAGCATGAATATTGGAAGAAGAAAAAATCATACTAATATCGTCTGTATGTGCAGTTAAGTTTTGTGCGTTCAAGTGAACCACATGTAGGGAAGACGGAAGGGAGAGAATGCTGTTTCTAGAACCTGTCTTGCATTATTGTTGTTTGGAAGGGGTTTGAGAAGGGTAGTGTCCTCTAACCTGTCAGAGACCGCCAAATGAATAGCATTATTTGGATGGAAAAATTTAAAAATATTTTAACTAGAATTATAAGAAAAGAACAAGTCACTAATATCTTATTCAAATATTAAATTAATAAATAAAGTAAAATTTCTAAATATGATACTAATAATTAATGTGAAATTTCTAAATATAATTTTAATAATTTATATAAAAGTGCTAAATTGGGGATATGGTATCACTGGGCGTGTTTGCACTAGGTAGATTTACATATCAGAGGCCCGGGTGATGATGCGTTTGATATCTCCATTTTTCACATGTATTGCGCCATCAATTGTCCACACATTTGTGACGCCATATTTTGTGATGCAGTCCTTTAACAATTTATATCTAATTTGGGTGAGATCTTCTCTTACTGTGATCCCACTGCCTTTCAATTGTTTTTTATTTTGGAAGACCTCCCTTCTCTTTCTATAACTGATGAACTTAACAATAACAGGCCGTGGTCGATCCGACTTTTTCCCAACCCTGTGACTCCTGTCGATATCACAGGTTTCTATTTAACTCCAATTTTGGAGGCCAGGTCGATTGCTATATTGTCCGTATCTTCACCATCCTGTTCAGGTATACCGAAAATACGTAGACACTGTCGATGTTGGTATTGCTCTAGCGAGTCGGTTTTCTCACTTAACTGTTGTTCCAGTTTTAATATTTTGTTGTCCCTCTCCTGAAGCGAGAGTTCCAACTGCCTAATAACTTCCGTATTACGGTCTATAGTTACCTTTAGCTCCGATACAATAGCCTCACGCACGGAGTCCTTCAACAGCTGCAACATGGCTGGATCCCGCCAACATTCTTGGACCACACGCTTAGTTATTTCTTCTTTGCTTTCTCTTCACAATTTCTTGTTTTACGTGGAGACATTATGCGTAAAATTAAGCTACAAACAAAATAAATTCGCAATATCGATATTACGTTTATAAAAACAAACTAACACCTGCTGAAAATTGTGCAAAAACACGAGCAACCAGTTTCACTCTTATTCACAATCCGCCATGACACATCCAAAAGTTTAAGAGGTTTTAAGAGTTTTGACACACCTGTTCCTTGCCTCGCACATCTTTGTCTATGCAGTAGATCTGACATCAGCGGGCTCCATTTAACGTGTACTGTAATAATAATAATAATAATAATAATAATAATATAATAATAATAATAATAATAATAATAATAATAATAATAATAATAATAATAATAACAATAATAATAATAATAATAATACTTTATTTATTCTGGCAGAGTTAAGGCCATAAGGCCCTCTCTTCCACTCAACCAGCACAAATACAAATAAATATTTGACAAATATAGATATACACTATACTAATTATAAACAGTTAAAGATACAATAAATGTAGCTAAGTAAATGTCATGTACAAACAACATTTTATAGGGTAATAACAATAATGATACGATAATAATAATAATAATAATAATAATAATAATAATAATAATAATATAAATATGATAAATTATACGAGAAACACTAATTAATATATATATATATATATATATATATATATATATATACCTTACACTGGGTAATAATGAAGTCGAGGTTAGAGCAAATACAAATTTAGATTTCTTTTAAAAGATGCCAATGTCCGGCAGCCCCTTATTTCTTGTGGTAGAGAATTCCAGTTGCGAGAAGTGAAGATGGTATATGACATGGAATGATGTGATGTCCTATGTTGCGGTATATTAAGCAAGAGGCTATGTAGTGATCTTGTGTTTAAGTTATGGTTTGAGGATAGATACTGGAAACGGGATGATAAATAATTGGGAATCGAGGTATGTAGGATCTTAAATAGGAGAATTAGACAGTGCGATTTTCTTCTCTCTTTTAGATGTAGCCATGACAATTCGTGGAATAATGGAGAAATGTGATCGTATTTTCGAACATTAAATATGAATCTGATACACATATTATGAACACGCTGCAGTTTGTCCGACAATCTGTCTGTCAGTTAGTAGAACGTCACAAAAGTCAAAATGCGGCATCACTAAAGTTTGGATTAAAATTATTTTAAGAGTTGTAGGAAGAAAATTTTTAAGTCGCTTTAGGAAATGCATTATGGAGAAGATCCTTTTAGATGTTTGTTTTACTTGCACATGCTAATTTAAATTAGAATCCAAGTAAAGTCCCAAGTTTTTAACGACATCGGTATAAGGAATTTGTTCGTTATCTAATATGACAGCCAGCATATTGCCATTGTTTATGGAGCGTTATAGTCTTGGATGTCCGATAATTATTTCTTTTCTTGCGTTTTGTTTACATTTAGTTTAGCCCATATTGTCTGGACCATAAAGATATATGCCTGATGTCAGTGTTTACTTTGTCAATATATTCATTAATTTCGTCAGGCCTAAAGTGTGTGTAAATCTGTAGGTCGTCGGCGTAAAGATGATGCTTGCAGATTTGTAGTTTCTTGGTCACGTCATTAATATAAATCGAAGAGAAGAGGAGCGAGGACGCCGCCTTAAGATACCACTTTCCTCACCAAGCGCCAGGAAGAAATGCGATTATTAACAGGAACTGATTGCTGACGATTAGTGAGGTAAGATCTAAACCAATCAAGGCAGTTTTCCGACAGATGTAGTGTCTTTAGTCTCGCTAGCATTAAGTCTATATCTACTGTGTCAAAGGCTTTGCTGTAGTCGAGTAGGACTATTGCGGTGAGTTTGCATTGTCCTCTACAATGTCAAGTAGTGCAGTAGTTGTATGATGTCCTGTTCTAAAACCAGACTGATGCTCATCAAGTAAGTCGTCTTTTAAGGTAGAGACGAACTATAGACATGGTTCCGGCGAATATATTTTTTTCTCTATTTTACTGTGGACAGCAAGTAGAGTTAGAACTCAAACTTAATATCTTTACAAAGAAGTTAGTGTAACATACTTTACAGGTTATTTACTAATTAAGAATTATTGTAATTTGTGAGAGAGAGAGTGGGAGTATTTTTTAAACACTACAACAATGTTGCAATTTGCTTGATGTATTTTTATAAGAACTCTTTGTTTGAAAAGAACAACTGGTTGATATTGAATCACATTTACACATTACAATTATTTGTGTTCTGCCACAAGCTGTATAGTTTAGGATCCCCGTCTCGACAGGTGTCGCTGTAAAATGCTCGGGGGCGTGTATGTTGAGAAGTTAAACTACGATGGAGAAGAAGAACAGGTAACTCGCCTCTCAACTTAGATGTGTGCAGAGATTTAATTGAACAATGAGTAAGACACAAGAAAGGCGTAGAAGCAGACGGGTGTAAAGTGATAAGAAATATTTAGGCGCATAATTACATTCTTGGGGCACAATTGTAAGTTATATAAGTGTATGCAGTGGGTAAATAATGATAATTACAATTTACGGTTTTCTTAAACAACTTCTAATTTAAACCTGTTTTTCTGAAAACTGCAAAACTTTCACTTGCGCCCTTTTCATTCTATTTGCCTCAAACATAATTTTAGTCTACTTTTTACATTTTTGATCAATTGTATGAAGTTAGTTAATCTTTCCTGCAAACTTCATGAAGTATAAGTGAGCACTTGTTCGGGTGTCCCTACAGGATCGCATGGGAGAAGAAAGTACACTTGGGAGTATCAGTAGACTCAGACACACACAATGTGCTGTTGACAGTTATATTAATGTCTGGTTTTAGCAACACGACAGTTAACAACACAATTATGTTGTACATTGATATTAATATTTATTTGGTGAAAATGAATCTAGTTAATAGTCTAGAAATTAATAGAATTGTTTTAATTTCAAGGAGCAGTTTATGTAAAAATATAAGTCTTGGAGACTTATGAAGTTTTAAAGGAAATATTATGTTTGGCTTACAAGACCAGTGTTCTATTACAACTGCTATCTGTTAATGATCGTAACAGTTTTTGTGGTATTTGAGTTTTATCGTCAAATCGAAAACTTTTATTGGTTACACTTTTGTGATTAAAATTGGTAGTACTTTCACGCTGATTAATTGTATATTTTTAATTAATTAATATTAATAATGAATTATATTTTAGAACAGGGTTTTCTACTTTTTTCTGTGTAATCCTAAGAATGTTCTAGTTCGGTTTAGTGATAAATTATAAACACTTGTCCGAGGATAAAAACTAACAATACGTTTATCATCATTTTCAGTTTATTTCTCTAGATTTATTTCTCAGAAAATTCCTGTGAGATGAAATTATAGCAGTTTATAAATGAGAAAATTATACATAGATAATTAATGATTTTTTAATTCTTACAGAACGCTGTATTATAAACCCAACTGGATTTCTTAGGCTTAAAGGACCTTCAGGACTTGGAAAATCTGGTAGCGTTTATCTAGCCGAGCGTTAGCATGAGGATGTACAGTTATACATGTGTTGAAATAAACAAAAGAAGTCTTATTTTAAACTATTTTATTACTAAAGTATAAATAATTAGAAACGCTAAGTATTCTAGCCCTAAATCTATTCTAAGCCTATATTAAAAACTACAGTACTTCCTTGGGGGGTTGAGAAGAGGGAGTTGTAGAATTTATAAATCTAACCTAACCTACATGATTAAAATGTTATATCCCTTTTGAAAATTTAATATCAAAAATGTTAATTGTACTTGATTCATATCATAAAAGTACAGAATACATATTAAGAAAATGTAGCTTACTCACCCATCAACACCTCTGGTTGTCACACATCAACGGACCGACACCTTCACTAACCCAGGGTTATATACTCAATTTAACCTCTAGTTACCCTAACTGTACTCACTAACATTCCAGTAAACTAAATGTAGAGATGTTTACAGTTAGCTATGCAAAACTTTGCTCTGAACTATATCATGTCTAAACTCTATTTCAACATACTTTGAATGTCTAAACTCTACTTCGAAAGACTTTGCTTGAATAATTAAAATAATCTATAAAACAATAAAACATCTATATAAAAGACTATGTATTCATAACATATTCCCCCTTCTCAAACCCAAGAAAGGGTCTTTTAAGGCCCTTTTTGGGGCCGCTGAAGTTGTGTACTTAGACTACGTTCAAGCTTTTTAGTTGATCTGGCTTTTGTTTACATTTGATACTACAGATTTGCTCTATCTCCTGTTCCTAAAGGCTACTTAACTCTTTCTAATATAGTATTCATAAACAGGAATTTTAACAGGAGCAATTTTAACATAGTCATAAAAAATAGTGTGTTCAGTAAATCCATTTTCTCTTTACAATTAACCGCAGTTCCCCTCCTCTATATGGGACATAGACGTTTTCATACTTTATCAAACCACATTTATCTGGTTTTCAAATTATATCTGGAAAATGGATTAGCTTGTCACTCCGGACCTGAAACAAGAAAACATATATAAACAACAATTTATCTAATCTTTTTCTTTTTCAAACTGATCCATAGTTCTGTTTTCTTCTTCAATGCTGTTTCTTTTCCACACTGTCATTCTGAAAAAAGAAACATATAAAATTTTAATTAGAGCTTATCACTTTCTTCTTCCCAACACTCGGCTTTTCCACTAGCCGCGTCCACCGAGAAACTTGAGCACTTAGTTCTTGTTTGTCGCCGCGCATGTCCGCAGCTCATGTTGATCTCTTACAGCATCCCTGGTTGCATCCAATGCCTGGGACCACGTTCGGTGATGGTATCTTCCTTCAGTCGGGAGAGAGCCATGCCGGATACTGTGTCTGTCCATTGAAGTTCTCGAGACCAGCAATTTCTTTTAGGAGCCATGGATTATCCTGAGGATAGGTTTAATAGGATTTCTGCGTTGTTATCTAATTTCTTACTGTGTAATACTGGTTGGGAATTACTATATGATCCACGGACAATCAGAGGTTCGGTTTGATATGGTTAAGGTCTTTGCTTGGTCTCTCATATTGCACCGTAGTGACTGGTGGACATTTTCCATGCCGAATGGCTATCCCTGATGTAGTAAGTCGTACCCGCATAGACCCTGTCTTCCTCCTTTTCTTTTTGGTATTAGCTGATCTAAGTTTATGTGTGGAGAATGTCCTAGGTGACTCAACATCCTTCGTCGTTTCTAGTTAGCCCAGTCGTGCTAGTCAGCCCAGTCGTGCTAGTCAACCCAGTCGTGCTCGTAGTGTTAGATCATTTGCGTAGTCGTTCTTCTTGTGCTGAGGGTGTTTACTGGTTTACTTTTATCGTTTTTTTTTTAGTTTTGTTGGTTTTTCTCTTTTTTTTTGTTTAAATACTATGGGTTCACACTACCTTTTTCTTAATAAATTCCATATGGACTTTTAGAAAAGAATCAATAGTACCTTCTGGGGTTTTAAAACTAACTCCTAGTTTCTTACTAAGAATAGCATCCCTCTTAACTAAACCCCGAATCTTGAGCAACCATGTACATCTTTACTTTTATAATTTTCCTACGTTCAGTTCCTCTAAATTTACTTATAGTTAGTCATATCTCAATGGTGCAACCACCAAAATTGTATTTTGCATTAAACTTAAAATGCCAACCTCGTTCCTATACAAATTTTATCCCTGTTTTTATCTTTTGGCATTGCTAGATTTTAAACTGGAAACCGAAAAGAGTGCTCTTATGCCTATCAATTTGTATAGCCAACATCAACAAATTTCAGTTCCTAAATCATCTTTTTATCTTCCCTAAAACTTTCAATTTGACAGTACTTCAGGTGTATATATACACATAATTTCCATAATTAGATCGGTTGATTTTACCATTTTTAGCAGCCCTAAATTTTTGCCTAATTCTAGGGGTTTTATCTAGTCCCTTTCTTTATAATAGAGTCCTAGGTTCGACTGGGTGCGCTCGTCTTCACATCAGTCGGAAAGACATATACTACACTTATTTATCATGTAAATGCTACTTGACCTAAGCCGAATTAGTCCTTCCAAACACCAATTAATATTCGCATCCTGAATTTCTGTCATCGTTTCCTTAGGGTCCTGAGTTTGAGAGCATTCTTTCCTTTCTCCACTTCTGAAATAACTGCCTCTATTTCTTAACTCTCCCTTTCCTAGTCTTAATTGTTCTTTAATTGAGATATGATTTTTAAGCTACTTGTGTCTGGACAGGGATTCAGGTTTTCATTATTCATTGGTCTAATTTTCCCGGATTATCTGATCTTACTGCTAATATATCAGTCCACTTAGTTTTAACCTCTAAATCCTTACTGATTCAATTTTAGAAATCACCGTGATGTTACGTAACCTGAGTCCTTGTCCTCATTCTCCCTTCTGCTGCCCTAACTTCTGATACGGCGTACTTCACACTCTTACCTCACCTAACTGTTTGATTGGCAAATTCTCATAGCTGATTTGTTGAACTTATTATACATTTATTTTTCTTTTGTATACTTTATTCCCTGATTGTTTCTTGATCTACATGTATATTAAACTGCTTTTTTCCACTTCTTACTGCCGGGGTTTCCCTGATTTCCCATTACATACATATCATCATTTATTGGGGTTCGATTTTTCGCTTCTTACTCTGAAATATTTACCACGTCCTACTCCAGGATTCTTTCCTTACTTCTCTTTCACTCGGAACTACTTCTATCTGTTCTACTTGTATCCTAGGATTCTATTTACTTTAGACTGCTTATGCGCTTAAACTTATCTACACCACCATAGGTGCTTAACCTCTCGTTTTATGTCGTCCTCTTCCCTTTCCATCCTAGGTCAATCTGTTCCTCTTGGCTCTACCTGTCGATGGCACAATCGTATGTATGTGCGTTTCCCAATTTTCCTTCTGTTCCCTCTAGTGCACTAGCGTTCCGGTGTTATTTTGCTAGTATTAGTTATCTACCCGTTAGGACCATATTCTATCTGTGCGTACGTCTTTACTTCGCGGTATTTCTTTCCGCTTTCTCACCACCGGCGGATTACCTGGCATCATTATTGACTCTAGATGGTCCCTGACCATCGCTTCTTGGGGGGCCCCAGACCATGACTGAGCTACGAGCCTCGAAGGCATGGGGATATGCAACGTTTCCCTTAATGCCAACGGTGGCCCTAGTCATGCCTGCCCCCTCCCTTGCGCGATTCCTGTCTCGCAAATAAAGCCGGGTGAGCCAGCGAAAGAACCGGGCGCGACATGAAGGCGGAGAATGTATTCCGTCAACAGTGGCCCTGGCCCTTCCTGACCCACCCTCTAAAGTGGCGTCACCAAACCCTCGCTCCGTCAGTGGGGGTGGATTTGATCTGATTTCCCGTGACGTGGTTTGTATCTTGCTCACATCACCTACTGTTACCCGGGTGCTTGACTAAAGTTTATTTCCTCGAGAATCCGTGTTCTCGTTCAATGTTCGTTCTCCGATGCCTAACTCTCTATCTGCTGTTGTTTCCTGGTCCTAAACGTCAGTGCCAAGCCGGCAAGGTTTTATGGC
Organism: Diploptera punctata; assembly: GCA_030220185.1. Lineage (NCBI taxonomy): Eukaryota > Metazoa > Arthropoda > Insecta > Blattodea > Blaberidae > Diploptera > Diploptera punctata. Next base: position 161,336 of record JASPKZ010009207.1, read on the forward strand.
CAGTGCCCCAGGATCACCAAGGAGGTCTGCGACTCCAGATCCTATCATACGGGGGTGTCCCACCTTCCAACTTGCACACTCCCTAACTCCTCACTATTTCTCTGTCTCTCTCATCTGTGCACTGTTTCTCCTAAGGGTAGCTGTTCGCATCTGTATCCCAGTGG